>JAJJLC010004394.1:0-10777 GCA_023806825.1 Ophryoscolex caudatus
ATTAAAATATAATATATATTTTTTAATAATATTCTTTAAAAAAAAATTTTCATATTTAGTTTTACCATTTAATAAAAGAATTTAAAATTTTTCCTCTTTTATAATTCTAATAATTGAAATATTATATTTATTCCATTATTAATTAAGCAATCTAATTCTATATATTAAAAATTTTTTCCAATGACTTTAAAGTAATAATCTACATCATTAAATATTTTTCTTTTGTAAATTAAAATGTATTTCCTTTTTCTAATTTAAATTGCCTTTTAAATAAATTTTTTATTTTAATGCTTTTTGTTATATTTTTTATATTATGAATAAAAATAATTTATAAGCATATTTTTTTAATATTTATCAATTATGTTCTATCAGAGTTTTCAAAAAATTTTCTAATAAAAAAGTAAATTAAAAATAGAAAGTGAAAATTCCTTTTATATTAGTGAATTCTTTCTCTAAAATTTAAAAAATTACCATTTGACTAAATTTTAAAATTCATAAAATAGGCCTACACATTGAAAAAAATTTGCTTATATATTTCAATTTTATTTTTTTTATGGTGATTGGGATTTATATTTAAGATAAATATGATAATATTTATACCAGATAATATTCCTCATATTATCTTGTATTTTATTTTTTATTTATGATTTTATAGAAATAACTAAAAATGTTTTTAAGTATTTAAATTTGTTAATTTTATAAATAATTAATATTCAATAATAATTTAAAAAAAATGGAAACATCATTTATTTTAGAAAAAAAAATTGTTGCTTTATGCTTTAATCCAACAAAAGAAACAATATTTTTACTATATCCAGATTTATCACAAAATAGTTATAATACAACTAATTTATTATTAACTGAAGAAGACCTTTATAGGAATATAATTTTAAAAAGATTTAAATTATTAGAAAAACATGAATGTAATATAATAAATTCAAATTATAGACAACTTCCAAAAGACACATTTGAAGGATATTCTTTATACTTCTGGGAATTAACAGATAAATTATTTGTAGTATATCCTTTTGGATATATACTTATATATGATTACACAACATCACAACTAATGACTCATTTTCAATGTCATGGACAAAAAACTTATGTTATTAGAAATATAGTTGGATCTCCAATGGATAATAGTTTTTTTATTTCTGCAGAAAATATGCATAATATTTATCATATAGATTATTCATGCTTGATAAATGATGAAAAAAAAAATTCTGTATACACTAAATTAGTCTTACCTAAAGAAAGTAAAGTCTATGATATTGTTGCTCATCCAAATGAAAAATTTATTTTTGCTGGTTGTGCAGATGGGGTTATAAGAGTTTATGATTATAGTAATAATAAAAATATTAAAGAATTGCCAAATGGAATAATTGATTCAGAATTTATAAATAATAATAAAAATGGAAATAATTCTATTATCTGCTTAGATATTAATTCTACAGGAAATTTCCTTTTGGCTGGAAGTGAAAATGGTTTTATATATTTATGGGATGCATTTTCAGCAATTAAAGATAAGAGAATATTATTAAATAAGACAGAATTACCTTCAGATTCTATTTTTTCTGTGAAATTTTTAAGATCTAAGCAGTTTGAAGGTTTAAAAAGATTTGTTTGTTTAACAAAAAAAGGAAAAATATATATTTATTTTATAAAATCAAAAGAAGAAGATATTAATATTAATCAAAGTACAATTGCTAAAAAAGAATTTAATTTAAACTTAGTTTATGAAAATTCAACCTTTGACCCAATAATATATTCTTTTCATAGATATAACACAATTACTAGTAACTTTTTAAATATTTCCTATAATAATAATGCTTTATCAGTTACTTGGCCTAATTTTAAATTAGAAAAACTGAAAATAAATGGAAAATTAGAAAACTACTTATTATTTCCATATTTCACATCTAAAATATTTTTTTTCTATAACAATATTTTTCCAAAGATTAACTATCCATTATCAACTCAATTAAAATATAGAAATTATGAATCATATATTCCTTCAAAAAATCAGCCAAACTTTGAAAATAAATTATATTATGCTGATAATTTTTTTGTATATTTATATGAAATATCTTCAGGTAATAGTCGTAAATTAATAAATTATACTAAAGAAACTGGAATCAAAAATTTATATTTACTCAAATTTGATGTGAAAGATTTAATTACTGGAATAATATTCTTTATATTATTTGAAACTGATTTAAATAAAACAATATTAATAATGATAGATTTTGACTTAGAAAATAACACAGTTAGAAAAGTAAAAAATTTTGATAATGTTATTGATTTTGTTTTTTTAGGAAACAATAATGATTTAAATATTTATAATGATTATATCTATATGCTAGGAAAAGATAAGCAAAATGGCTTTTTGCTCAAAATAAGTACAAGTGTTGCAACAAAAATTGAAATAGAATCTAGTGCTTCTAGAATTTATCACACTCCTTTTAATGATGGATATTGTATTTTATATAGAAATTTATTGAATGAATTAAAATATTCTCAAAATTATAAAAAAATTGATTTTTCAGAAAAAAATAGTAATATAGACAGTACTTTTGACCAAATGTCTTTAAAGGATAATCCATATGAAGATAGTATTGCTTCTACTTCTTCTAATATAAATAATAATATTACAGTAGTTGATGAAGAAAAACTAAAATTAAAATGTTCTTCAAAAAATGCCATTAAATTAGAATTTAATGAAAGAGAAATAGATATAATTTTCAATAATAGTAATTCTATAAATAAAAAATATTTTTGTGCAATATCTATGATAGATAAAATAAACTTATTTGATATTGATATGAAATTTACTTCATCAATAAAGCTTCAATTAAAAGAAAATCCATTCCTTATATCATCTTTATTCTTCCTTGATTCAACCCTAATTTATTCTAAAGGTAATATAATATACTATTATTATCCAAGGGATAATATTAATCAAAAAATTTTTAGTAATAATAGAAATCCAACATTTATTAGTGGTATTTTATCTGATAGATTTATTTTAGTATCACAAGGTACTAATAATAATATTAAAACATCAGAATTAACTACACCTTTAATTAATCCCTTAGAACCAATCTTAATAGGATATTTAGATGATATAAATATTAATTATAATTTAGTAAGGGAATGTGTAGTAAATATGTTTACTAATCAGATAAGTAAAAATTTGATTAAAAAATTAATAAAAAATAATTTAAAAGAAGTAGCTTGGCTATTTATTAGTGATTCAAAAAGTAGTTTTCAAAATTTAGATTTAAAAATAAAAGTATTAAATGATATGCATGAATTTGATAAAATTTTAGAAAATACTATAGTTAGTAAGGATTTAAGTTCTGATTTAAATTTAGATGAAGTTATTTGGAAATTAAATTATGATCAGAGTATGAATTATATAAAAAATATTTTAATTAAAGAAGTGCAAATTTTAATAAAATTTGGTCAATTTTCAACAGCTATTAAAATTTTGGAATTACTAGGAGATTACCCAAAAGTTCTAAATTTATTGCTACTATCATCCTCGGAAGAAGAATATGAAAAATTAAGAATTAACTTTCAAAATAAAAAATGTTTAAATTATACAGATAATTTATTTATTAATAATGCTTTTACTTTAATGAAACAACCTGATTTATTAAATCCAAATAGAATGAATCAATATAATAAAGTTTTAGATAAATATGAAGGTGAACATTTTATTTTTGGAGCAAATCAAAATAAATTAAAGGTAAATTCAATTGATGATATAAAAAATAGAATCCCAAAAGAAAATTCAAAAATAAGTAACATTCAAAAAAAAATAATGAGTTATGGTGAAACAGCATTTAACTTATATGCAGATGTTTTTAATAATTCAACTAAAAAAAATGATACTGTTGAAATTTGTTCTCTTGTTTTACAAAAAATAGAAAATTATTATGGTATAAAAAATACTATAAAAAAACTAGAACAAAATCAAAAAAGAGTGGGATTTCAAGATTATGGTATTCCTTTAGAACAAGTCAGTGCATTTAATAATAATAATGATGCTTTTAATAATGATGGAATTAATGAAACTAATATAAATGAAAGTTCCATAGATCAATTTGATTTAGATTCAAATTGTAATGTAGAAGATATTTCTGAAAATTTATATTTAAGTGCTTATTATCATTGTGATAAAGGTTCAGGGGATATAGTAGAGGATATTACTGATAATAATAATGAAGGAAAAATACAATATATTAATCCATTAATAAATAAAAATGAAAATATTAACAATAATATGAATATAAATAATATTCAAAATGAGGAAAATATTTTTATACCAGATTTATGGTCAGATGTCCTGGAGGAATTTGAACCTTTGGAATATGAAGATAAATGGGGGAGAAAATCCCCTGGAGCTCATTCAATTAAATTCAGTAAAGAAATACAAACTAAATTAGTTATACCAAATTCAGCTTCTTTATCACATTTTGCTGATAAATTTAGTATAGAATTATGGATTAAATTAAAAGGGGATAATGTTAGTCTATTAAAAAAGGATACTTTTAGCATTGATATATATAATGGACAATTTAAATTATTTTTCAAAGGACAAGAAATTAATTCAGAACAAGTAAAAGATTATTCTCTAAACTTAAATAATTATATGCATATAGCTATTTTATATAAAAAAAAATTAAATTTAATCCAAATATTATTAAATTGTGATGAAATTTTGAAATTTAATTTGAAATTAAATGGATTAAATACAAATTCTGAACTTATTTTTGGAAATGGAAATTTAGATGGAGAATTAACAGAAATTAAAATATGGAATCAAAAAATGCCCATTGCATATATTAAAGAAAATTATAAAACTCCTCTACCAATTTTAGCTGAAAATAAAAGAAAATTAAAAATGAAAATTAATAAACAAGATATGACTTCTGGTAAGAAAAAATTTGGATTTGGTAATAATCCTTTCACTTTTGGAAATAAAGAAAATGCAAATATAAATCAAAGTAATAATACTAATAATAATGAAGTTGATACAAATGCACAAATTAATCCATTTTTCACTGGTGAGGAAAATAATAATAATGAAAATAGCATGAATTATCCAAATTTTTCTACTGTTATGGGGGATAAAGACTCTTTTAATTTTGGATTTAATGAAACTAATATAAATCCAAATGATAATAAAAATAATGATTTCAATTTTAATGATGATTTCAATTTTGATTAATTTAGATAAATTGATGTTTAATAATTATTGATATTAATTTAAAATAAAAAATAAAATATTGCTTTATTTAAATATTTAAATTAATTTTAAAAAATTTTATATTACTATAGTATATATACCACTTTAAAAAAAAATTAATTATAATATATTTCAAAAATTAATCATTAATATATATAAAAATTAATATTAATTAATAAAGATTTTAAAAATTTATTAAAAAATTCAGAATATTATTATTTTTGAAATAATAAAATATAAATTAAATATTCAAAATAATATTCATTTTTTATGTTAAATAATATAAGGTGTAGATTTACTAAAAGTATTTTGTATATTAACTGAATTAGGGAAACCTTCAGTTGCATTTAAATTTTCATTTTTATTATAAATAGATAATGCAGATTTTAATCCTTTTATTTTTTGTTCTATTTTATTATATTTATCTCTAGTCTGAAATTTTTTTTTATTTTCATTACTTTTATTTTCTCTTTCAACAGGTAAACTAATTCTATTTTGAAAATCAGTATTTTCTTTTAAATCACTCATTAAATAAAGACTTACATCTTCATCATTATAATTATGACTTTTAAGTAAATTATTTTCATCATTTCTTTTTCTTATTTGAGTTTGATGATTTGTGTTTAAAATACTATTTTTTATTTTAGTAGATAAAGTTTTTTTATGTATCTTTTTATTAAAATGTCTATAAATATCTTCTCCATTATTATTTAATCTACAATTATCAATAGTATTCATTTTAATATAAAATTGTTGATTAGATAAATTTGTATTAATGGTATTTGTATGAGTATTAGTATTATAAATATTTGAAGGTCTATTTATATCTGTTAATAATTTTGATTTTCTCCTAAATGAATTAATAGTATCAGTATTCTTATATTTTATAGTATTATAATTACTTGTATTATTACTACTAATTTCAGTTTTTTCTGAATCTCTTTTATTATTGCTATTTAATTTAGTTTCATAATCGCTATCTTCTAATTTTGATACAGTTTTTGATATAGATCTTAATTTACCTTTAAGTTTTGAAATTCTTGATTGATAACTCATATTCTCTTTTTTTACTTGAAGGAGGGATTCTTCTAATTCAGAAACCTTTCCTTTTAATGAATTTATTGTGCTTTCATAATAAGTTCTTTCTTCATTAAATATTTTTAAAATTAAATCAAAAGCATCATTTAAAGATGATGTAGTTTTAATGTTTTCATTTTCTATCATTTTTTATAATTGAATTTTTTAAATTTAAATATTAAATTTCATATTTAAATTTAGATATATAATTATTTATTTATTTAAAGTTTTAAAATAATATTCTTTCTCCTTCCTAATTAGATGAATAAATATGATAATAGTATTATTTCGTTAAAAATATTAAATATTAAGTTTATTTTAAAAATATATATTTTAAACTATAAATTTAAATTTTTTATTTTATGTAATATTTTTTTAAAATTTATCTTTTATAAAAAACATAATTAATATTTTAATTAATCTATTTCTATTATTAATTAAAGATTTTAAAATTTACTTATTAATTCTATTTTTAATTTATTTATTTAATTTCATTTTCCATTTTTCTTTTTTATCATCAAATTCTTCTTTTGTCATTTTTAAAGATTCATGATTTATTTTTTCTATATAAGAAGTAGCTGATTCAATTTGTGTAAGAAGGAAACCTTTAGATCCACTTAATTCAGATTCATCTAAAAAAGTTTTAATATAATTTATATTAGAAAAAATTCTTTTTGGTTGAGCTTTAATAATAATATATTGAAAAATTGGTGTTATTTCATCTTGCCCAGCATCAGATTCTGTTCCGTCACTAAATTTAATAGCATTATTTAATGAAGCATGGGCATCCCTTATACAATTCAATTTATCATTAACTGAATTAGCTTTATCTAATTTTTCTATACATTTTTGAGTAAAATCTAGTTGGTTTATGGATATCTTTTTTATTTCTAACATACTTGGAGTTATCCATCCCAAACTTTGAGTAATTTTCTCAAATTTATTGTCTAAATCCATTGGCTTTTCTGGATAAACATATTTATATATTTCCCTAAGTATATAATCTTCTATTTTTTCTAAGATTTCATTATAATCAGTTATATCATTAAATAAATTTTTATTATTAATTGGAGCTTTAATTCTTTTTTTTATAATATCCATATAATCTTTAAAAGCTTGATATATTTTATAATCTCTATTACCTCTTTTAATATCTTCTTTTACTAATTTTCTTGGAGATGGCCTATTAGTATCTTTTTCCCATTGATTATAAGAAAATTTTGTAATGAAATCTTTAATGTAATGTGTATGACATGATATTTTACTATTATTATATTTATTTTTTTCTGAATTATTATGATATTCATTAGTTGTTAATTGACAATCCTCAACACTTCTTATCATAATTTTTTGAGAATCTTTAGCTTCTTTTGAGGTTAATATACATACTTTAATTTCTTCAGTATCAACAAATTTTTCAATTTTTGCACATTTTTTCTCTTCAGAAATATCATCATAAGAAAAGTTAATTCTATTAAGTAATTCTTCTGCGCAATTTAAATTGATATTATTTTTAGTTATTATTTTAGATGTAATATTTTTTAATTCTGCTAATTTTTCATTTTCTTCTTCTAAAATTTCATTATATAATAATTGATAATCATTTTTCCTATAATTAATATCTAAATTATTTTTTTTTTCATATATATATTGAGAATACCATTTAATAGGAACTTTATCTAAAATTTCAGTATTTTCTTCTTCTTCATTTAATTGATGATAAATAGCAGAAAAAAATTTATCAGTTGAAATTGCTTTATTTAAATAAGAGAAATTTAAATCTAAATTTTTTAATATATATTTTATACAAAATTTTATTCTTTTTAATATAACAGAAGGGTCTTTATCCATTTTTTCATCAGTGAAAAAAGTAGTTATATTTTTTTTTTTAGACATAAATAATTTTTCTATTTGATTATTTCTTTCATCTTTAAATACTATAAAAAAAGTTTTGTTTTTAGTTTTTTCTTGTTCTTCTAATTTATAATCATCACATTTTATTCTTTCAACTGTTTTATTAAAAAAATCATATTTAGGTAAATTTTTAAATTTTTTTTGATTTTGACCTCTTGAAATTAATTTTAATATAAATAAAATATCAGGAATACTAAAGCATATACTTTGTAATCTCATAATCTCATCTGGATTTTCAATGAAATAGTCATATAGTAAATATTGATTCTCATTAATAATATTATTATTAATACTATTATTATTAAAATTATTTTGTTTATTATTATCTATATTATCTTTATTTTGTTTTTTTTCATTTTCTCCTATAATATTTTTTTTATTATTAATTTTATGAATTTTCTTTCTTTTAAATTTGAATATTCTATTATCTATATTATCCGATATTTTTTGATCTATCATAGAAATATATTTCTCTATTATTGTAGGTAATTTTATATCAATTAATTTATCATAAAATTCATTTAAAATTGGTATAATTTCAATTAAATAGTAATTAAAGATTGTTTTTTCAGTATCTGAATTAGTCATATATAAATATCCCCTATTAGCATTAGATAGTACATTAACAATAACATTTATACATTTTTTTGTACAAGAAGAAAAAATCTTATTAATTATAGCATTTTTTGAATCTAAACTTAATATAGGAAAAATGCATTTATCAAATAGAAATTTACCAATAAATGAATTTCTGAAATATTTTGGTAAGTTTGGAAATTTTTTATTAATTAATATTGATATTAGTTTACAAATACATTTTAAAGAATAAGGCATTATATTTATTTTATTTATTAATTCTTGAAGTATCGTATCAATTTTATCTTTTATATATAAAAAATTTTGTTTATATTTATAAAGTATTTTTTTATTATTTTTTTGATAAAATTCATTCATGACATTTTTAAGGCCCGAATTAGTAAAAATATCAGGATCAGAGCCTATTTGCTCTAATTGATGAATATAAAAGTCTTTCATATCTTTATTTGTTTCATTCAATATTTTATTAATTATTTTTTCTTGGTTTAAATCTTCTGAATATTCATAATTATATACTTCATTTATTATTGATACACTTTTTTTTCTGCTTATACTTATTAAATCATTATCTGATATAGAAAAAGCATTTTCATCTATTTGTTCGTCATCTTTTATATTTATATTATTACTAGCATTTATATTTAGATTATCTTCATTATTATATTTTACTTGTGACTTTTCATCAAAGTCATTATTTTTTTTAAACTCAATACAAGTTTTTGTAATATCTTTATATAATATACTTAAATCAATATCTTCATCTTTATTCAAATTATTTATTGATATATTTGGACTTGTTATAGGACTTATCTTATCTTTAACATCTTTATTATTTTCATTTTTTAATATTTTAGATTTAATATTAGCTAAAGATATATCAAGACAATCATCATCACTATTTTCAATATTTAATATTATTGGATTTAATAATTTTCCAAAAAATAATCTAAATTCATCTTTTCTTACATATAAAGTAATAAATTTACCTATGAAAGAATTGTCACTTAAAAAGTCATCAATTGAGGCAGAATTCATTGATATTATTTCATCTTCTAATAATTTATATAATAATAAAGATATTTCAACATTATCTTGATTTTGACTAGGAATTAAAATATTATCATAAAATTGATTACAAAATAATTCAACTAAAGAATCTATTTTCTCTTTTTCATCATTTTCAGAAATTAATGAAATTAATTTCACAGTATAATCATAATAATTCCTGAACAAAAACATTAAATTTTTAATTGGTTCACAAGTATCTAACAATGATTTTTCAATATTATTATCTACTATATATTCATTTTCTTTTTCTTTATCCTTATCTTTTTTTATGTTAGTATTAATATAATAATCTATATTTTTTATTTTTTCATATTCATTTCTAGATTTTAACTTTACTTTATAATAATCTCTAAATTTTTCTTTTAATTGAGAATTATCTTGTTTTTGTTTTTCAATCATTAATTCTTCTAAAGAAAGTTCTTCTTTTATAGATTTTTGTAAATTTTTCCATTTTTCTAATGTTTTTAAAACTTTTTCTTCATCTAAATTTGAGTCTATTTCCTTATTATTAATTTCATTCTGGGCTTCTTTAGGATTAATATTATCTTTTTTATCTTTAATATAAATCCAACGATTATTAGTTTTTGAGGTGAAATTTGTCTTTTTTCTTTTTTCTTGGAAATCATGTATGGAAAGCAGTGAAAGGGAATATTTAGGCTCATCAATTTTTGTTTCTAAATTTATGTTATTTTCATTATCATTATTTTTCTCTTCTTCTTCCTTCATGCCAGAATATTATAATTTAAAAATATATTTATATTTATTTTATAAAAATATTTATTAGAATATAAAAAAAAAACTAATAGGATAAAATCAATTTATGGGGATTGGGGATTGGGGATTGGGGATTGGGGATTGGGGATTGGG
>JAJJLC010004395.1:0-10663 GCA_023806825.1 Ophryoscolex caudatus
CAATCCCCAATCCCCAATCCCCAATCCCCAATCCCCAATCCCCAATCCCCATAATTGAATTTATTTCCAAATAATATTATTTTTAATTAATTAAAATATATTAATAAATAAATTATTAAAAAATTAAATTAACAATATTAAATTTTTTGCAAGCAAATGAGAACATATTTAAAGAAATAAAAATAAATTTAAAATCTGCAATAATTTTTGGTATTATCAAAGGAAAAATAATTAATAAAATTAATACATATAATTATATATTATCAATAAATTAATTACAATAATTCAAATTAAATTATTTTTATGTTCATTCCTCATGCAAATTAAAATTTAAACAAACATATTAGATTTTTCATTTTTAATTATAATATTAAAATTTCAGTTTATTTTTATTTATGGATATAACTCAAAAAATCTAAAGAATCAAGTACAAGATTTAATACATCAGAAGCTTTTCCTCTTTTTAAACTTTTTAAAGCATTATCATTATTGATTCTAACATTTTCAACTAACATATAATATGAAACAGTTTTATATTTAACTGGTATATGTGCAGTTAGTTCATATTTTCCTTTAAATGTTCTTTTTCTTTTATTTCCATCTTTTGAAGGATAAACCAAACTTTTTCTTTTATAATTTTTATTGTTATAATTTGTATTATAATTTTTATTATATTTTGGAATTTGATTAATATTATTATCATTTAAATTATTTTTTATATTTTGATTTTTCATCATATTTGGGTTATCTCTTAAATTTTGGTTATTACTAATATGATTAAAATTTTTACTAGTGTGTTGTTTATTCATATTTTGATGATTTTGATTATTTTTGTTATTTTGATTATTTTTGTTGTTATTATTTTTGGGAATACTTTTTTGATTTCCTCTTAATGCATTATTCATAGTATTATTAGAATTAAAATTGGTATTGTTAAGATTATTTAAGCTATTCTTTTGTTTCATATTTTGATTTTGATAATTAGTGTTATTTCTATGATAATCTGTATTATTTAAGTATTCATCTTTTATATTATTATTTGGCCTTTGAATGTGAGGATTATTTTGTCTTTGTTTTTGGAAATCATTATTTCTATTCATATTAGGATTTATACTTTTAAAATTAACTTTATTTTGGCTTTTAGGATATTCTCTATGTGTATTATAATTATTTTGATTAACATTAACACTAGTAAAATTATTAGAATTTATATTTTTTAAATTATTTTGATTGTTATTTGGATTATTACTATGATAATTATTATTATGATTATTATTAAAATAATTGCTATAATTAGGATTATTACTTAAATTATTCTGATTTTGATTATTTTTATTATTAAATGTGTTATTTCTGTTCATATTTTGCCTACTATTATCAAAATTTCTATTATCTTTTTTCTTATTCATATCATTATTATTTTCTCCATGATTAATATTATTACTTTTATGATTTATATTTTGATTATTTTGTTCATTTTTTTGATGAGATTTATTTTGATTATTGGTATTATTATTATCTTTCTGCTCATTTGTCTCATTTATATTATTATTTTGATTATTATCATTTTCATTATTAATTTGTTCTTTTGGTCCTCCTCTTTTTGGTATTTCTCCTTTTTTTAAAGCCTTAAATATATCCACAGCTTTATATTGACAATATTTTTTACATTTTATCATTTCTTCATCAATAGGTCCCCAAGTAGATAAAACATCAATGAATCCTGCCATTAATCTAAATTTAGAAGTAGTTTTAATTGTAACAGTGGCATGCCTATCTTCATAATCTACCTTTGAAAAAAATTCACTTAAAAATTGTTGATATTCTTCTAATGTGCATGTTTGTTGTTCTACTGGTATTGTAGTTTTATCTTGTTTTAAGTCCATTATCATTTTTGTTAATTCATCTATATCCTTTTTACTGAATAAATTTGGATTTTTTTGTCTTTGAGCAGTAATAGTACTTACAACATACATTCTAATTTTAAACCCTATTTTTATGTTGTATTGTTCTACACTTTTTCCACCTTCCCATATAGGACGAAATTTATCTATTGGACCTAATTTTTGCTTCATTTTTTAATTTTTTTATTTTTATATTTATATTTTTAAAATTTTGAGATTATTTTTCATAAAACTTTCTTTGTTTTGAAATTAATACTAAATTATTTTTAATTAAATTTATATATTAGTTATTAATATTGGTCATATAACTTTTATAGTTTTAATTTGTTTTTTATAAATATAAACAATAAAATAAACAAATGAAAATTGAGAAAAATAAATCATCCTTAATTAATAGATTAACATATTATTAATTTTTAAAATTATATTATATTATTATTTATTTTTTATATATATTTTTATATTACACTAATGGTCTTTGTTATACTCTCCATTTGTCTTTCCCTCAAAAGGACAAAATTTAAAAAATTTAAATTTATTATTTTGTCATTCCCCGAGGAAAAGAAATGTTTTATTTATATTATAATAAAAAAAGAAATTAAGGTTAATGAATTTATTTAATTATTTCTCTGAATCTTTTATTTGGTTATTTATTCATTTAAAATTAGCTTCTTCTATCCCCTAAGTAAGGTAAAAAATTAATGGTATTTTTTATTTGAAATAAAAAAATCTTTATGAATATTAATTTGTCTGATATTAATTATTTAAAATCTAGAGATTTCATAAATAAATTTTTTATTCCCCCTAATTTCAGGATATTAATTGTGTTTTTTGCAGGGATTGATTACTAAAAATAAGGTATATATCATTAAGGAATAATAATATATATAGATTCAATTGATCATACTCTTCTAATATTGAAATAACTATAATCTTATTAATAACAATAAATTAAAATTAAAAAAAAATAATATAACTTACATCAAACAAAATTTTGAATTAACTTTATCATTAAGATTATCTTCATTTTCATTTTGCCTTTTGTATTCTTGTTTATTTTGAGTACCCTAAAACCCATTTTAGACCCTCTCTTTTTTTTAAATTGTTCAAAAAAGGAGGGGACACTACAATGGGTTTTTATGAGATATTTACAAAAACTGACCTATTGCTGTCCAGAGAGGCCCTGGAATTTTGTAAAGGCCTACCCTAGAAAAATGCAATTTTTTTCAATTGTAGGTAACTAGGTAAATTTTCAAAATTTTTTAAAATTTTGCAAGGCTATCTACCTTTGAAAAAAAATTAATCTATTTTTTAATACATCAAAATCCTTACTTTGCGAAATTTCTGGGCCTCTCTTGGCCAATTTTTATTCATTATCAAATATTAAATAAAGAAAAGTATTTATTTAATTTAATTATATTCTTAATATATAATTATTAGATACTATTTTTTTATGTTTTCTAAAAAATATTTTTTGAGGAAGGACTGGACATAGGGTTTTTTATTCTAATAAAAAAATCTAAATTTTGTTAAAAAAATGAGGACATGAGAAAGGGGGTTACTACAATGAGTATTTAGGTATTTCTATTTTTATCATTTTCATAATCCTCAACTTTTAATTCATCATCTCCATCTTCTCTTGTTATATTTATATCATTATTCTTATTATTTTGTCCATTTATGTATTCCTTATTGTTAATAAGGTTTTCTAAATATTTATCATTATTTAATAATATATTTTCTTCATAATTAATTTCTCTTTTTTAAATCACTTTTTGAAGTCCAATCATATTTACAAAAAAATTTTCTTTCATTCTTTCCTTTACTAAAATTAAAAATTTTTTCTTAATTTATTATTAATAAATTTTTTAAAAAATTCATTAAAAATCTAGAAATCATTCATATTGACAATAATAAGGAACTAAAATATCATAATCTGGATTTTCAGTATATCCTAAATTTTTTGTTTAATCTATAAAATATTTAAATTCTTCTAGGAAATTCTTGCATAATTCTTCACTTGTTGTTTCTTTCTTTTTTTCTAAAATTTTTTTACATCTATCCTCCTTTGTTTTAATTTTTAAGCAATGCCATGGTAAAGAACCCTAAGAAAATACATCAAAACATAACCTGTTGATTCCAAATCATCTCTAAGACTTTGTTTCATTTCTTCTAAGGCATGAATAGATGCATAACTTGCTGCTCCAGTTAATTTTTTTTTTTCATATATGGATATTGGATTAAAGTCCTACTATGTCTAAATTTTTTTGACAAGCTAAAATCTAATAAATATAATCTCGCATTTTTATCATCATATCCCATTACAAAATTATCTGGTTTATATGCCTATCATGAATAAATTGCAAAACATCTATCATTTGATATCCTAAGCATAGCTGTAGTTTTTACAGAAAATTTTTGCTTAACATTAATTCATTTACCTTAGTCAATTAAATTGACGTTCAAAAAAAAATAGTTCTTAATAAAATTCTAAACTTTAAAATTATTAAACTAAAAAATATCCTATTAAAATTATTTGAAATAATAAAGTAATTATATTATTAACCCTTTATATTATTTACTTACCTGGAGATTTATTCATTTAAAATCAATATTTTCTCATTTTGATTAAAATAAAAATTTATTAAATAAAACTAAAATGCAAAATTTTATTCTTCAAATTTGAAATTTTTTAATTTTAAGGAAGGGATATTATTTATTGGTTTATATTATACTTACTTTTAATTATACATTAAAATAATTATATTTAATTTATTATATATTAAATATATCTTCTAAACTTTTCCCCATTAATTGCATAACTAAAATATTAGATTCATTATTAAATCCAAAGAATTTGATTAAAAGGATATTTGGGCCTTTTAAATAAATCATTTTTATAACTTCTGTTTTCAATAAATTTCGGCCTTTTGCCCTGCTTTCAAATTTTATAGCAAAATATTCCCAAAAATATTCTGCTTTATATACTTTAACAAATGAACCTTCTCCTAGTTTTTTTATTGTTCTATATTTTGAAAAAAATAATTTATTTATAAATTTATCTTCATTTAAATACAGTATTTACCTGAAAAGAGCTCCCTATTTTTAAGTCAAAAAAAGGATGGGTGAGCTCAATTTAGTTAAATCAATAAAATTATATTATAAAAGATTTAAATACCTATAAATACTATTGCGTTCAATTAATTATATTCTAAAATTAGGAGTTAGCTCTATTTAGTTAAATCCAATCATTCAAGAGGGGGGGGTTTAATATGGTGTGCCATCTATTCTGTTAAATACTCTCTTAGATTTTCAGAACTTGGTGGAGTTTTTTTAAGTCTTCCACTTGGTTATTATTACCAAAAAAAAGGTAAATATAATTATATTATTTTTTTAATAAACATTATTTATAATAAGTTTGTATTGTATCAATTCTAATATATTATAATTTTATAATATTTTAATTTGAAAGAGTAAATAAATGAATATTTAAAAATTTTTATTAAGAATTTAAAAATAAAAATTTTTAGACAGATTGTTTAAGTTATATTTTAAGTATTTTAAATAAAAATTTTTATTAAAAAAATTTATATAATAGGAAACTAAATTAATTTTTTTTAAAATTTTATAAATAATTGTTCTAAATTTGAATAAATTATTTTATATAAAATTAAATAAAATAAATAAAGCTTAAGTTTTAATAGTTTTAACTTTATAAAATCTGTTACAAATTTTATTTGAAAAAAATAAAAATAAATTATTAATTATAATAAACTTATTAAAATTAATTTCTTTACAAAAAATAAACTTAAATATCATAAATTTAAATATTTTATATTAATTTTCTTTTGCTATATTTTTAAATTATAAAAAAAAATGATAAATGCTTTAAAAACTAGAATAAGAGAATCTGATAGACCTGTAGGAACAAAAAGACCCAACTTAATCAAACTTCCTCCTGAAGGCCATGTTTATGGTTTAGAAGGAGTAAAAGATCCAGAAGGAGTAGGAACTAGTAAATATCAATTTCTTTTTTTATAGCTATTTTTAATTTTTAATATTTTTATATATAGTTATTCGTAGTTGGAAAATTCACCAACCCTCTAGAACTGCACAACCTCCTCAAGATTTTATTACAATCAATAAATTAGCAATAAAAATGAATGCCACAAATTTTGCAACTAATAAAGATTTTAGAAAAACTGTAGATATTAGACAAAAAATGAGACATGGAAAAATAGAAAAAAAAATATATTTACCACCAGAAGATTTTGCATATGGACTTCCTAACAGACCACCAACTCCTTTCAAAGATGTAATTTATAATGCCTATGGAAACAGAGCAGAAGATGTCATTAGAAATGAATATAATAACTTTATAAGAGAAAGATCAGTTAAAAATTTGAGGCCTCCAAAAGTTATTCCAAGATATATAAATCCAAAAGTTGAGGAATTGAGAAAAAAAGAAATGGAAAAAAGAGCTGGAAGTCTTAGTTATTATGATGGAGATAATTATGATGCTTTCCAACAAACCAAAAAAGATGAAAAACCTTTATATAAATTAAAAATGTTCCAGGATGTAGGTTCTAAAGTTGCAGAAGAAATAAAACTTTTTAAAACTTATCATCCATATAAAAAAAAGAAGAAAAATGAGGATGGAGTAGACTATCTTATTAATAAAGTTCAAGGGGAAATCCAACAAAATCAAGGTCATGATGTAAATCAATATCAACCTAATCAAAATTATCAACAACAATATCAACCACCACAACATAATTACCAGCCACAATATCAACCTGCAAGAGAAACTTATCAACCACCCCAGGAAACTTATCATCAACAACAGTATCAGCCACATTATGATGATTATCAACAACAACCTTTACCACAATAAGATTGAAAAATTTAAATAAATAAAGTATGATTATATTATAATTGATTATAAATCTATTTTAATAATAATTAAAAAAATATTTTAAAATAAATTATCTTCAAGTAAATGCTTGATGTATTAAAATAATTTATCTTATTCAACTGATATTAGTTAATGATTTATATTTATTATTTTATTTAATGGATATATTATTATTTAAAAAGAAAATTAAAATAAAATACATTATCTAAAATATATAATTTTTTATTCAAATAATAAAAATTAATTTTTATATTTAATTTAATATTTTTGTATAAATATTTTATATACTCTCAATTTAAAAATATTTTTTTATTTATAATAAATAGTTTATATCCATCAATACATCAATAATATAATATTTTTTAAAAATTAAATATGTAATTCTTTTTATATATTTTATATATTTTATATATTTATTTCTTTTTAATTTTATATTATTTTTCTTATATATATTTAATTATTAAACAATATTAAATAATAAAAAAAAGATTTAAATAATTTTTATAAAATAATAAATTAATAAATAAATAATTTTCTCTACATTATAAATAAGATTAGGTTAAATTTTTTTTTTAAATTAAAAAAATATTTAAATAAGATGATTTTAAAATTAAAATTATATTTATAAAATAATATTTTTATTATTTTATATATTAAATTAATTTTATATTATTATGAATAAATGTTTTTTTTAATAAAAAAGAGTTAAAATTTTTAATAGTAATTAATTTTGAATTTAATAGTTATTCAAAATTTACTAGTTTTATTATAATTTATTTAAAAACTTTTCAATAAAAAGATATTTGCATTTAAATAAGATATTAAATTTTAAATAATTATTTATTTATTTAATTTAACGTTATATTTTATAAGTAATTCTTCAACTTTATTTTTTAATTCAGGCTTTTTTCTAATAATATTATCAATTAAATATTCATTACTATCAATATTTTTATCTGAGATAATAGCTTCAAGTGCATCTTCATATTTATTTATATATTCTAGCATTTGAACTTTATATTCTATATAGAAAGAATCGTTTATAGATTTAATATATTCAATTGCAGTATCATATTTTTTATATTTATAATAAATTTCAGCTAAATTTAAATATGTCAATCCCATTTTTTTTATATTATTATTATTTTTTTTAAGTAAAGCATCCATTTCTATGAAACTTCCTTTTTCCCCATATGCCATTAATCTCATTATGTTTAAGCCTTCTTGTGAAAATCCAATTTTTTTATTTTGTGTTTCTATTAAATTACTTTTTTCATCTATTATTTGGTTAATTTCAAATTTATAAAAGTCATATATACTTATATCAAATGCAATTTCATCTGGGTGTAAATTAATATCTTGATTTTGTGTTTCAATTTTAATAGCTAAATTATTGTCAAGTGACTCTAAATAATTTTTATAAAATTTATGCTCAAAATTAGGATTAATTGTATTATCTATTAATTTCATTTTTTCTTTTGCTAAAGATATATATTTTTTTCTTTCAGAAATGTCTTGAGTTTGAAAATATTGTTCTAAATAGTAAAAAAATAATTCTTCTGGATTATTAAAATTTTTTAAATAATTTTCCATTTTATTACAAGCATTTTTTTGTATAAATTGTATTGTAGCAGCCTTTGCCTTAGGATGCTTTGATACTATATTTATAAAATCTTTTATTTTTTCCTTTTTAAATATTTTATATAATACAGTATTTATTATATTAAAATCATATATGTTTTCAGCTAAATCTATTGCTTCATCCCATTTCATTAATTCAATATATTGAGGAATTTTGGATAAAACAGATTTTTCATTTTCCAAAAACTTTATTCCTATAATATTTTTATGATATTTAAATGCCTTTTTTGCTAATTTTATAAATGATAAATTTTTTACATTTTTTAATTTTTCATTTAAAATATTGAAAATTTTTTCTTCTTCTTCTTCATCAATATTAAATGAAATATTTTTAATTTTAGAAATAGCATATCTTTGATAAACTTTTTTATCACTATAATCTAAAAAATGGCATATTTCAAATGCTAATCCAAAATTTAACATTCTCATAGTTTTTTTAATTAAATCTTTTGAATTTAAATTTTTATATTCATTAAAAGTTATTAGTCTTGGGATTGTTGAATGATTTCTTAAATTATTCACACATCTAATATCTTTACATATTTCCAGAAATTTATCATAATTAAACTCATCTTTTTTTACAAATGTTTTACCATATTGTGCTGCCTTTAATACAAAAAGTTGAGTTTCTTTCTTTTCAAAATTTTCCTCTTCATCTCCTATCCAAAAAATATTTCCTGCGACAATTAGTAAAGAATTTACTGCATTTATTAAATTTTTTCCTATTTCTCTTAAAGATTTTTCAGTATTAATAGATTGATTCATATAATTTTGATATGCTTGAATTAATTTTTTTGGATAACTGTTAGAAAAAGGAGTGCAAATATCTATTAAATCTTTAGAAATTTTAGATATAAAATAAATACCATCATTAGTTAAAATACGAATTCCATCCACTTCAGATATACATTTTGAATAAAGTTTTTGTTTTAAAATATCTTTTTCTCCTGCTTCTTCTTCTGTAATTTCATAGGAAATATATTTATCAATTTTATGAATTAAAAAAAGTAAACTTAGACCAGATAAAATAACTGAATCTTCTCCACAAAATAAAAATTGAAATCCTTCTCCATAATTGAGCACTATTTGTTGTTCCATTATTTCATTTGTTGGTAAGCCTTCTACCATTTTAATTTGTGCTTCAATTCTTGGATTTTTTTTAAGATCTAAATCCAAAGTTGAATCAAAAAAAAATACTATTCCTCTTTTATCATATAAAGCAATATTTTTTTTAGAAGGGGAAATTGCCATTGCAGCAATATTTCTCAAATTTTCATATTGATATTGGCTTTCTTGCTTTTGATTATCTAAAGAATTCATATCATTTATATTTTCTTGACTTAAAACAAATGGTTCTAACTTATCTTTTTTTAATATTGAAATTCCTTTATAAGCTAAAACTTCATTGTTTTTATCAATTGGAACTATATAATATATCCCATCTTCCATTTTTTCTATATGAATAACCCCATACCCTTTTTCATTAGTAATTAAAAGTTCTATTTTTTTTGATTTAGAAACTGATGAAGGTATAATTAAAAATTCTATATTATTTGAAAAATGTAAAAGGGATTTCATATCAAAAAATAATTCAGCTATTGGATTTTTTATATCTTTTATATAATAAAAATTTCCTTTTGTTGTTAATGCTATAAAACCATCTTCAAATAATTTTGCTTTAACTATATTTTCTTCTCTAAATTTATCAGAAGTTAATTTTGGTATTGCTCTTTTTGTTAAAATATCTATTTTAAAAATATAACCATCATTACATATACCATATAATTGTTCTTTTTCATTAAAATCTAAAAGTATAAAATATTTTTGTTTATAATCCCAATCTATTTTAATAAAATAATTATTTCTAAAATTTTGATGAATAACTATTATAAAATCGTTTATTCTTGAATTTTTTGTTATATCTAAATAACCTTTTTTTTTGCAAATAGCAATCAAACCCCCATTTGGGCATATGGCTATATGACATTCTTTGAAATTTATATAAATTTTATCTTTTTCTTTAAATTCATATAATTTCTCTTTCATATAAATAATATCATCTTTCATTTTATCAAAATTTGATGAAATATTTTCAAGACATTCAATATATGACTTATTTTTTGACATTTTTTATTAAATAAAAAATTAAATATTTTTATTCAAATTTTTTATATTTGCTATTTTTATTTTTTAAAAAGAAGTA
>JAJJLC010004396.1:0-10639 GCA_023806825.1 Ophryoscolex caudatus
TCCCCAATCCCCAATCCCCAATCCCCAATCCCCAATCCCCAATCCCCATTAAATTATTGAATAATATTATTTTTTATAATTCAATCAAATATATTTATTTATTTTAATTATTTTATGAATTTCTTACTATAAATTTTTTAAATTAAAGAATTTATTGAGTCAATTCTAATTTATAATTAGTTTGAATTGCATCTGATATTTTACTAAATGTCTCACAAAGACTTTCTAAAGAATTAGGAATAAAAAAACCATCAGTATCTCCAATTTTTGCAATTTCCTCAAGTAAATCAGTAGCCTTTTTTAATCTTGAAGAATTTGAAGAATTTCTTTTGAAATATATACAAAATATTTTACATCTTTCTTTTTTCATTAACTATATAATTAAAAAAGAAAATAAAATTAATAAAAATTTATATATTAATTTTACTTACATCATTTTTTAAATAATCAAGTGTCGTTTCAGGATCATGAGCTACTCCATCTGTTAGAAGAATAATTATTTTTTGAAATTCATTTTTATTTATTTTATTAAGTATTTCATAAGATTCTTTAAAAGCATTTAGAAAAGATGTACCACCATTAGGAGATAATTTAGTAATACAATTATTTTTTATTTCATTTATTTGGCCAAGAGAAACATTTTCAAAAATTAAAGATGCATTATCATTGAATCCTATTAATGCACCCATATCTTTTTCATTTATACTAAATCTTTTATTGCAAAAATTAATTATTGCTTCTATTGCTGCTCCTAGCATATTATTCATATTCATTATACTATTAAGATCAGTAGTTGGTGTTATAGATTTATTTCTCATAGACCCAGATTGATCAACTAAAAAAATGGCATAAATACCATTAGGATGAATACATTTAAATACATGTCCTTTAGAAACCCAATTCCCATAAACATCATTTGGAACTAAATTTCCTTCAATTAAATTATGCCATAATTTTAGTTGGCAATATTCTCTTGTTTTATGGGTTACATTTGAACATAGCCAATCACAAAGAGAAAATTTTTCTTTTTCTTCATCAGAAAATTTTGGATCAAATTGTAAAATTTTTTCCCAAAAATATACACATTTACATTCATAAATTTTTTTTCCAGATTTTTCAATATAAAGTCTGACATTTTCATTATTATTTATTATTTCACTTGATTCAAATAGATGTGTATGACCTTGACCTTGTTCTCTACAATATCCCTCACAAAAATATATTTTAGCAGTTTCTCCATCTTTAAATTTATAATATTTATCATCTTTTTTAACCATTGCTCCATTTAAATCGTTTGTTTTAAAAAATGAATTTTTAATATTTCCATGTATACAATTATGTAATCCTATATGACCATATTTTTCAGTACAATAATATTCACATTGCTTACATTGAAAACCACATTTATGATTTTCACTTTGACAAGAGTGATTATCTGGATCTGGATGACTAAATTCATTAATTGGAATTTCAATTTTGCATTTTATGTGGTCTATTTTTTGGAATTTTGTTATTTTATAAACAATTCTTTCTCCACTCATTGTTTGATATTCTGCTTCATCTTCTTCATTTCTAACAAAGCTTTCAATTATACAATATCCTTTATTTTGACAATTTTCTGGGCAATCATGTTTAGAGCCACATAAATGACCTTTTCTAGCCAATTTACAATTTCCATCACATTTAGAACATTTTATATTATCCTCATTTTCATGATTATAAACATGTCCACATTTTATCTCATCATCTTTGCATAATTGACATTTTTCTTTACATATATGAAAAATTTTTTCAACGTCGCATATACAATCTCCACCATGTAAATAATCTTTTGAGCAATCACCATTACATCCACCTGATTTTAAATAATAATTACATTTTTTATTACAAGGATGTTTATGTCCACAATTACAATTTCCTTCATGTTTATATGGTAGATTACAAAATTTATTGCAATCTCCTTTTATTTGTCTATTATAAAAATAATTATAAAAATAGCATTGTTTTGGACAAAAGTGGGTTGAACTATCACACAAATGGTCTCCTGGATGACCATATAATTTTTTACATATTTTTCCACATGATTTTGCTTCATTTAAAGAGCAATTTTGAAAACATAAATGATTATAACTACATTTACATTCTCCTTCATGTAAACATGGAAGACTACAATTTTTTTTACAATCTTCATTAGTTTTCCCATATAGAAGGCAATTCTTATTACATTTATGATTTTCTTTTGATATTACACAATTATGTTCATTTTGATGTCCCATAGGAAGTGAGCAAAATTTTTGACATTCATTAGATTTATTATAAAATTGACATAATTGACTACATTTATGTTCATTTATAGGTTTAGAGCAAACACATTTTTCTGTATGACCAGCTGGCAAAGAGCATTCGTTCCTACATTCAATCCCTGGACTTTCATAAAAAGAACATTTTTTTTTACATATGTGTTTGTATTCTTCCACTGAGCAAATATGTTTTCCTTCATGATTAGAAGGTTTAATACAATCTTGATTACATCCTTTTGAATTTTCATATAAATAACATTTATAATTACATAAATGTTCTTCTAATTTAAACCTACATAAATGGCTTCCTTGATGACCAACCTCTAATGAACAAAATTGTTGGCAATTTCTTGAATTATTGAATAAATCACATTTATTGTTGCATTCATGTTCCTTTTTTGAAAATTCACAAATATGCTCATTTTCATTATGATTAACTTCTAAATGACAAAATTCTTTACATCTCCTAGATATGCCATAATAAGGGCATTTTTCTTTACAAAGATGTTTTTCAACATCACATATATGTAGATCATTACCATGCCCAGCTGTTAAATGACACCTTTTTTTACAATTTCTTGAGCAATTTTCAAATTTGCAAGGTTCTGTACAATTACATTGACCACATAAGCATTTTCCTTTATGACCTGCATATAAAGTACAATTAGTCTTGCATTTTCCCTTATCATTAATACTACAATTTCCATTACAAATATGTTCTTCTTTATCTAAAGTACATTTACATTCATTTTCATGAACATATTTTAAAATACAATCTTTTTTACAATTTCTTGATATATCTTTAAATGAACAAACACCTTTGCAAAAATGTTCATTTCCACAATTATGCTCTTTTCCTTCATGTGGATAATCTAATTTACATTTTTCTTTACAGTTCTTTGCTTTACCTTTATAGCTGCAATCTTTTATACAATAATGTTTTCCATTACATTTATGATTATCTGTATGGCCAAATTTTAATGAGCATATATTTTCACAACCTTCTGAATCCTCTTTTAAATAACATTCTTCTTTACAATAATGTTGATTTCCACAATTATGCTCTTTTCCTTCATGAGGTAATTTTAATGTACATTTTCCTTCACCTTCACATCCCCTTGCTTTCCCATTTAAATAACATTTTTGATTGCAATAATGTATTTCCGTTTTGCAATCATGTTCTCCTATATGACCATACTCTAAACCACATCTTCCTTTACATTCAGATGATAAATCTTTAAATATACAATAGTCTTTACATTGATGAAAATGGGTGCATGAATGATTATCTGGATGCCCTGAACCAAGTTTACAAATTTGATTACAATCTTCCTTTATACAATTACATTTTTTGCAAATTAAACATTTTTTTTTGCATTTATGATCATAAGGACATTTATGTTCTTTATCATGATTTTGTAATAAAAAACATTTATAATAGCAATATTTACATTTTTGATTGCATATTATCCATTTATTATTTAATTTTGATTCTTTATTTTGTAACTCTTTTAAATTATTAAAATTTTTAGTTATTTCTTTAAGCCATTTAGATACGTTTTTATTCCTCCTTTTTACTAATGAAGTGATAAATGAATTGAAATTATCTATTGTATTTTTATCATCTAATTTTATTTCTTTACAAATATTATCCCATAATTTAAATAACTCAGAGCATAAATCACCAAAACAAATTATTTCTTTTAAATTTTTTGGGATATTTAATATTAATCCAAAATCTTTGAAATTTTTAATTGAAATAGAAAATTTATTATTTCCATTATTATTATTTTTATCATTATTACCATTATTGACTTTATTAATACTTAAACTTATTCCATAGTCTCTTAAATCATAATTCCCATAAATATTATCTGGAGAAAAAATTTGGAATTCTAATTTATCAATATTTTCAAATTTTTTATTATATGAAAAATTAATTTCTAAATTTTTTAAAAACTCTTTATCAAAATATAATTTATTTTTTTCATCTAATTCTTCTTTTCCTTCTTCATATTCACCAAGTACTTCATAAGCTTTATATAAACTATTTTCAATATAATTTCTAACTCTGTCTTCTTTATAATTAGATAAAAATTCATAATCATTCATATATACTGCAGAAAGTAAAGTTTTTAAATTTAAGTAAAATTCCTTTCCTGTTTTATAAATTGGTCTTCTTTGAAATTTTAATATATTTTCAATAATTTCTCTAACTAATTCATGTCTTAAAGTATTATAATATTTATGCTCATAATAATATGGGGTAGGTGCCATAACATAATTATCAAATAATCCAAAAATACTATATTTTTTTTTTTCATCTTTTGTTTGATTAAGCCATTTTTTAACTGAATCTATAATTTTTTGATTAAATTCTGATTTTAATTTATTTATGTCTTTTTCTATGACATCTATAGGACTAAAAAATATTGAACCTCCAAAATAATCATCAATTCCAATTGATTCAATTTTTTTACTTCCTAAAGATAATTTTTCTAAAGTTTCTTCAGTAAATCTATCAAATGAATTATGAGTTCTAAAAAGTACACTATTTCCCATTGCTGATCCAACTAAAGCCATTTGTATATCTTGTTCATTTGTTCTTTCAAATGTTCCAAGTCCTTCAAAATCAAGGCAAACACATATAAAATTATGAAATAAAATTGGGTATTTACATAAATGTTTACATTTACATTCTTTACATTGGCATTCCATTTTTTCCTTTTCACATTCTATACATGAATGTTTATGTACTTTTTCATTTTGCTCACATATACAATCACAAAGACATTTACAATTGCATCCTTCATATGAGCATTTTATTAAATTCTCATGATCTTTTTTTAAGCAACATTTTATATCGCAATTAATAAATTTATTATTATTATTTTTATTATTTAAAACACATTCTTTTCCACATATGCATTCTTGACATATACAATTTTTACCTCTTTTTCCTGTTTCGTGCTTTAATAAATAACATTTATTTTTTCCACAATTTTCACAATTATCAAAATCACATGTATTATTTTCTATATCTATTGAATTCATAAATAATTTTAAGCTCATCCATATTCCTTCTGTACATCTCATTCCACTTACATTAAATAATGATCCAGTTAATTCATTTAAAAAAGTACTTTTTCCAATTGATTGTGTTCCAAAACAACAAATTACTATAACTGGTAATTCAAAATAATCTAAGATACTATCTTTTAAACAAAAATTAATCATTTTTGAATAATCTTCGATGTTAATATCTTTATTTTTTTCATTTTCTTCTCTTTTTTGTGTTTCTACACGTATTTTTTTATCAATAATTTCCCCATCACTAATAATTTTGAATTCATTTCCTATAATTTTAGCTATTTGAATTGGGGTTATTTCTAAAAGCTTAATTAATAAATTTCCTATTGAAGAATCTTTTTTTTCAAAATTATTTTTATAATCATCTTCATAATCAAATTCTATATCATCAAAAGAAATTTTTTTTTTTTCTTGGCATATTAATTTTAGCTGTTTAATATAATTTTTTAAATCTTTAATTTTATTTTTATATTCCTTTTGAACAAAAAAACTTAGCTTTATTTCTTTTTTTTCAAATTCATTAAAATTATATTCGATAGCCCCTATTAAAGGATATTTTTCAAAACAATGATAAAAATAATTCACAACACAATTTCCAATTGAAATATTTTCAGATATTTTTTCATTCTTTCCTTTTCTTTGTTCAAAAATAGATATATCAGATAATTTTGATTTTATCTCAAAATATGTTATTTTTGGATTATTATCTTTATTATTTAATGCAAATAAATATTTTCTTTCTTTTATTTCTGCAAAAGAGAATTTCGCTTCTTTATCTACATCATTGATAGTTACCGAAGAAATTAAATCAAAAAATGAATTTTCTTCAATAAAAATTGAAAATACGTTCATATTCCACACCTTTTTATCATCATCAAATTTTAATATTAATAGAAAATCAAAATAAACAAATATTTGAAGTTCATTTAAATTATTGAAATTATCTATTTTTTCTTTTAAATTATATACTTTTCCATTAGAAGTATTATCTAATTTCATTATTCTAACTTTATAATTATCATAAAATAATAATAAACTTTGTTTATCATATCCATAATAACAAGGAACTAAAAGAATTTTATTTAATTTTGAAATATTCAAGTGATTAATTTCCATACTTGTTTTATATTTTAAATTTTGATTTTTTTTTTGAGTTTTATTTTCATTTACATAAACTCCAATTTTCTTTAAACTTTCTTCTCTTCTATAAAGAATTAATGTTTTACTAATAATATCATAATCATACAAATCTATTAAATCCTCATAATTTATTTCATTAGTATCTAATTTATATTTATCTTGATATTTATATATAATTAAACCTCTATTTTCTTGGGGATAATAATTTTCAATATTATATTTTAGACCTAATTCTTCAGAATCTGATAAACATAAATTTTTTGAGTCTTGAAATGGCATTATTTCATATAAATTAACTATAGTATGCTTTTCTATTATTTCATTATATTCATAATTTAAAATAAAATCATAATCTAATTTTTTTTTATTATTTTTTTGATGTTTTTCACATTCTTTTAATACAATCCATTTATTTCCTTTTTCTTTATTTTCATTAAAATATTTATTTATTTTTTCCTTCCATTTTTTAACCCAATTTTTTTGCAAATTCTCAATATTATTATTGTTTATAAAATTGTTTTTTTCATCTTCAAAATTACAATTAATTAATGTTTTTTTTAAATTTTCAATTTCTTTAGATATAATTTCTTTATTAATTTTTTTTGGTATTTCAGACTTCCATATTTTCACTATATCCATTTTATTTAAAGAATCAAAATTTCTTTCACAATCTTTAAAAAATTGGTTAATAAATTCTTTTATACTTTTGAATTTTTTATCTTTATTTGATTTATCTAAAATTTCTTTTTTACATTTTTTATATAATTCAAATTCATCAATTCTTTTATATTCCTTATCTAATATTTTAGATTTAGAGAAATCTTTTTTTTTATAACAAGATTCATGATAAAATAACATTTTTTCTTTTTCATTTTCTTTATAATATAAAGGTTGATTTTTTTTTTCACAATAGTGGCATTTATATCTATTTTCAAAATATTTTGGATTTAAAAATATATTATTTATTTCTTTAAATAATTCATTTATATCATTATTTATCTTTTCTGAAAGAAAATCTTTTAATTTTTCTTCTATACAAATTTCATCATCCTTATTATTTTCTTGATAAAAAGGATTATTTTTTATTAATAAATAAAATTCTTTTGCTGGCATATCAAAATTATCATCAAATTTTAAAAGAATTTTAGAATAATTATGTTTAATATAATTATTTAGATTTTCTTTTCTTTTATCTATATTAATTTTATCTTCAATCTCTTCATAAAACAATAAACAATTATGATTAATTTTTACATCTATTATTTTCTTATTTTTTAATTTATCTTTTATATTTTCATCTAAAGTTTTTTTTGAATCTATTTTAAATATTTTTTCTTTATTTTCATTAATAAAAATTTTATTTCTTTGAGAAGCATAGACAGATTCTTCATTTTCCTGAAAAATATTATATCCTTTAAAATTAAAAGTTTTTATTTCATTTTTTGTTAAACAAATAATTGAATTAGGAGAAAGTGAAAATCCATAACGAACCAAAGTTAACAAAATATTATCACTAGGTTCATCTATTCTACTATATTCATAAAGAAATTTTCCAGGCCAAATTATTAAATATCCAATATTTCTATTTGTATTTATACATAAATAAATACCTGCTTTATTCTCACTTTCAGTGTCTTTTATAAATTTATTAAATGATTTTTCAATATTATTTTCTTTAAAATATTGTTTTAAACCATCTTTTGAACCCCATAACATAAAAGTTGATAATTTTTTTTCTTTAGCTTCATTGTAATCTATATAATTACAGTTATTAAAGTTTTTAATATTGAAATTATTACATATTTTTTCAAATTCTTTGATTGGATTTTTAAGTCCATTTGTCATATTTTTTTCACTAGTTTTATATTCATAAACTTCAATTACAATGTAAAATAAATATTCATCTTTATCTAAATTAATATTGGAATTATTTTCTAATTTATTTTTATTACCTTTTTCTTGTATTTCATTTTCCCCATTTTGTTCTTCTATTTTATTTTTACTATCATTATTTATATTATTTGAGTTTTTATTTTGATTATTATCATCTTCTTCATCCAATAATTCATTATCTTTTTGTTTAAATAATTCTATAATAATTTTTAATTTAAATTTATCTTCATTTTTCAACTCCCAATCTTCACATTGCTCTTCAAATTTTTTTTCTTCATATTTTAATAAATTCTCAAAATCATTATAAATTTCATTTATTGTTGATTCTTCTACTTTTAAAACTTTTTTTATATAAATATTTAATTCATTATTTTTTTCAATTTTAGGTGGTGGGTCTTTTAATATTAAATATTTAATATATTTTTTTTTTTTTCCAAGTTTTAAATTTTTAAGTATATCATCTAATGAATTCCATAAAACATTTAAATCTTTTAAATATATATCTTTACATATATTATCTTTCTTTATATTATTATTTTTTTTTAAAATATCCTTCTCTAAATTTGATAAAATATTATTTTTTTCTTTATTTTTAAAGCCAAAATATTTAAAGTCTTCTCCTCTAAAAAGAATTAAAGCTTCTCCATCTATTTCTTCTTCTTTTAATTTGGATAATTTATTTGAATCTATATTAAGTTTATTTTTAAGAAAATCAATGACATCTTCAATAGTCCAATTTACTGATATTTTAGAACCTTTTTTTTTATCTCTATTTTTATTATTTGATTCCTTTTTATCTTCATCTATATTTACTTTTTCTTTTTTTACTTCTTCTTCTTTTTTATTTTCTTCTTTTTCAACTGTTTTATCTTCTACTTTTTCAACTGTTTTATTTTCTTCTTTTTCATCTTTTTTATCATCTATTTTTTCATTTTTTATATTATTATCAACTTTTTCATCTTTTTTATCTTCTCCTTTTTCAATTGTTTTATGTTCTACTTTTTCAGCTTTTTTATCTTCAAATTTTTCATCTTTTTTATTCTCTTCCTCTTCATCTTTTTTCTCATCATCTTTTTCATTCTCTTCTTTTTTCTCTTTTTTTTCTTCATTTTTTCCCTCTTTTTTATTATCTTCTTTTCCAACCTTTTTGTCTTCTACTTCTTCATTTTTTTTATTTTCTCCTTTTTCATCCTTCTTATCCTCTTTTTTCTCCTCAATTTTATCACCTTCTTTTTCTACTTCCCTTTCTTTTTGTTTATTATTATTTTCTTCTTCCTGCTCTCTATTTTTTTTTTCTTTACTAACTTCTTCTTTATTAAAATCTTTTTCTTCTTCTTCTTCTTTAAATATATCATATTTTTTTTTTTCATCTCTTTTATCAGAAAAACAATTTTTTAAATCTTATATTATTTTAATTTTTAATAATTTTTCAAAAATTCCAATAGTATTTAAATTTTTATTTACAGATTTAAATTTGGTTAAATTATGAGATTTTTTTTCTTTGTTTTTATCGATGATATTTAATATATCATTTTTAATTTCAAGACCCCTCCCCTGGTATGAATTATTTCTTCTCTTTTCTTCAAATGAATCACTCATTTTGAAAATTTCATTTATAAAAGAAAATTTAGGTTTTCTCAATATTTTAATTGATGAATGATTTTTTTTTATTATTTTTTCACATTCATTATTATTTTGAGAATTAATTTTGTAATAACTTTTTTTGAATCCATCAAAAGAATTATGTCTATTCTTTTTTTCCTTTTTTTGTTTTTTTTTATTTTTTGCATCATCTTTCTCGGACATAAAATATTCATTTTTATCTAATAATTTATTTCTTTCAAAGGTTTTTGTTGAGGAATTCTTTTTATATTTTTTTTCTCCACAATAATCAAAATTTTGCAATAGCTCTTCTGAATTAGTTTGCCTCTCCTCTGGGTAAGAATGTTCTCTTCTTCTCTTCTCTTCCATTTTATATATATACATTAAAGATATTTTTTTAATTATATAATTTAATTAATTATTTTTTTAAATTACATTAGTTAATTAACTATTTTTTTTAAAAATACATTATTTTTTATATTTAATTAACTATTTTTTATAAAAATGCATTATTTTTTTTAATTACATTATTTAATTAACTATTTTTAAAAATGCATTATTCTTTGTGATTTTAAAATTATTTATTTTTAATATATATATTACAATTTAAATAT
>JAJJLC010004397.1:0-10574 GCA_023806825.1 Ophryoscolex caudatus
CAATCCCCAATCCCCAATCCCCAATCCCCAATCCCCAATCCCCAATAAAGAAATAAAATTATAATAATAATTTATAATTTTAAATTTAATAAATAATAATATGTTTTAATTAATGATTATTCAAAATAAATAATTATTTTTTTGAATTTTTTTAAAATAATGATAAAAATCTAATATTTATTATTATAACTAAATAATATATCAAATTAAGACAAATGAAATTCATTACTTCCCTCATTCATAGCTAAATTAAATTTTTGTTTAAGTACTTCAAATGAAGAATATTCAGGAATTTTTAAATAATTTTGGCAAGTCATAACAGTAGGTAAGAAATTATCTGGATTATCATTTCCATTACAAGTTTTTTTGACTACAGTCAATTTTGGACTAAGTGCTTTAAATCCTCCAACAGGCAATCTTGATGCTCCTGTAGAAAAAATTAAAAATTTTTTTTGTTCTTCTTTATCTAAGCTAATCATATATTTTATTAAATCATTAAATATTTTACTTTTTTTGTTATATCCATGTTCAGGTTTCAAATTTTCATATAGAGTTTCTTGTTCCCATTTTTGATTATCACTTCCAAAAATAACTTCTTCTAATTCATCTGAAGTAAAACATTTTAATCCATTTATATCATGTATAATATTAAATCCTTCTTTAAATGATTCTGTAACATTATAAATACCTCTATAAAATAGAAAATCATAAATAAGATTAACATATTCTTCAATATTTTTCATTGTTAATAAAATATTTTTTCCATCTTTTTTAAGCTCAACTTCATAACCAGGAAAAGTAAAATATATATCAACTGAACTTAATTTTTTTCCATTATATAATATGCTTTCTTCCAATTCTTCATCAGAAATAATTTTATCTTTATTTTTTTCCAAAAATTCTTTCTTTTTATTAATTAATCCAATCATATCATTTAAAATAATATATAAATCTTTATCAATTATTTTAATATCACTAAATCTAATAGATTTGTTTAATAATAAATTCCAAAAAATTCTAGAAATAGGAAAATCTAATAATCTATCATCATAAATAACTCTTCCAACTATATATCCCAACAATTTAAAGAGCCTTAGGGCTTTTTTATTATTATTTAATCCTAGAGCAGGATACATAGATTTATCTGTAGTTTTATACCATAATTCTTTATTTTCATACAATTTTTCTGCTATAAGCCTATAGAATTCGAGAGTAGGTCCTAGCCCATTTCCTATTTCCCCCATATATTCAAATTCTAAATATCCATTAAATCTTGAGGTTACTGGATTATCTATTAACTTTAGACCATGCTCTATAATTTTATTTCTTTCTACAATTATTTTTAATCTCATACTTTTTTCTAAAGTTATATTTTCACTTCTATAATTTGGATTAATACTTTTTAAGTAATTTTGTAAATTAATTAAACTTCTTTTTGGGTCAAATGAAACTTTATATAATAATTGTCTTGAATCAAATTTGGATAAAAATCCACAATCCAAAGATAAATTTTTACACCAAGTAGGTAAAGATGATCTTGAAACACTATATGCATCACCACATGCCTTAGATATTAATAAAGTTACTTTAGAATTAATAAATAATTCATCTAATTCTTGTTCATTTTTAAAAAATTCCTTATTTATATTAAATAGAATTTTATATTTTTTAAGTGCTAAATGAATAATTGATAATAAAAATAATGAAGGCATTAATCTTTTTATTTCATATAATGATTTACTATAAATGATTAAATTATGATAATCTTTTAAAAAAGACAATTTATCAAAATTTAAAAGTTCTTTATTAATATTATCAAAATTTGCCATTTTATCTCCTATTGAATTAATTATATTATCTTTATAACCTTTAATATAAAAATTATCATTAATATTATTAATATTATTATCTTCATCTTTTTCCTTTAATTTAAATTCAATTCCAAAATAAATAGGAGAACCAAAGAAGCTTTCTGCCACCGGTTTTCCATATTTTTCAATTAAAGCTACTTTAATATCTTTGATATTCCATTTACTTTTTATTTCAAATTTTTCCTTTTTACCTTTATAATTTAAATCAAGAAAATAATCAAAAACTATTTCATAATTTTCATTATAGACAAATGGGACATTTGTATTACTTAGTAAATAACTTGATAATTCATCAAAATTATTTGTTAATGAAAATTTAAATTCTTTTGCTGATTTAAAGGCATAATTATATTCAGAACATTTAGCTTTAAATGCATCATCTTTAATAAGGAAATTATTAACAATTTTTTCTTTATATGAAGTTTCATTATAATATACTTTGATATTATATCTCTTAGAATAAAAACTTACTTGATTATAATAAAAATTTAAATTGTTATTTTGAGCATCATCTACAATCATTGTAAAACAATTCATTGAAGTTATGGAATATTCTAATAATTTTATAAAACTTATAAGTTTTTCTTTTGATTCAAAATTATCAAATAATATTTTCACTCTTTCAAAAATATTTTCATTATATATTAATGGAGATGGTAATATATTATTTAAATCTATATTTTTTTGAAGTTCACTATCTGTACTAAAATCTAATTTATTATATAATGATTTAAATTGAGGTTCAAAAAATTCACATAATCCTATTATAATATTACTATTTTCTAATTCAAATAATGTTATTTCATTTATAGGATTAGTTAATATGTCTAAAATTGTTCTAAATGATTGATTCATTTTTTCTTTGTCTTCTTTATTTTTTATGCATGATTCTGATAAATCTTTTTCTAAAGAAGATAATATATCTTTTAAATTGGTAAGTTCATTTTCCTTGTCAGAATTTTTAATATATATTTCTATTTGCTCTGGTGTAAAATATTTTGAAAATAATTCTTTTACCTTTTTTTTAGTTAATATTTTTTCTTTATTAAGATATTCATCCCTTTTCATTTTGAAACTTTGTTCATCCATCATTAATAAATTATCTAAAATATTATTATTTTTACTGCTAATATTACTAATATTACCACCCTTTTTAAAATGTTCTAACAATTCTTTAAATATAGTTTCTTCACTCTTAAGATTATCATCATTTTTTTTCTCTTTATTATCATCATTATTACTTTTATTATCTTTTTTTTCTTTTTCTTTTTCTTTTTCTTTATTATCTTTTTTATCTTTATTTTCTATTGTTTCTTTCTCCTTTTCATTTTTATCTATTTTTTCATCTACTTTTATATCTTCTTCAGTTATATAATTTTTTAAAGTTTCTATAATTCCTTCACGAATGAAATTTTTAATATAAAATTCTGGAGCTTTAGTCATTAAAATATCAATTAATATAGATAAATCATTTAAATAAGGACTATATTTAGTATCTAATAATTTACTTACAATTTGTGACATTGGTTTAGAATCTATATGTGATATTATATTATCTTTTTCAGTTGTTTTAATAAATATTAATATTAACTTGATTAAATTGATCAAATTTGAACAAGCTGATTTATTCATTATATTATTAACTAAAGGCTTTAATATATCTGTACAAAAATATGTATAATATTCCTTATTTTTATTAGATAATATTTTTATATTATTTATTTCTTTTGTATCCTTATTTTTATATTCATTAAATGGAAATAAAGAAATTAATACAGAAAAAAATTCTGTTAAAAAAGTTGAATTTGCATTATTATTAATATCAGAATTTATATTATTTAATGAAGATATTGTATTACTAGTACTTATTTGATTTTCTTCAAACTCATAATTAATTATTTCTACTAATAATGGCAATAAATTAAGTGTTAAAAATTTATCAACAACTAAAATTGATATTTCACATAAAGTACTTATAATTTGTAAAATTTTTTTAACTAAATCAGAAGTTATTTTTTTATCTCTCTCAATAAAATATTTAGTTAAAATATCACAAAAATTTTGAAAATAATTATATTTTATTAGCTCTTCTTCTAATATAGCTCCATTTTCAAATCCTCCATATTGCTTTAAATTAATAATAATATTGTAATATATATTTATAGCTCTTTCTAAAATTTGAGTATCTGTATCATTTTCTCTATATTGTGTAAGATTACATAGAAGGTGAGAGGCAGGCTTTATGTAAGTATCAAATTCTTTATAATTAATAATATTTATAGCAATATTTTGTAGACATTTCATTATTGATTTTCTTTGGTTTTTTCCCATAAAATCAAATATATTTAATAATGTCATAAAAACATTATTTTCTAAAAGTAAAAGTGCATTATTAAGTGAAATTTTTTCAAAAACCATTACAATTGAATCTAAACAAGAAATATCTTCCAAAGTATTTATTATTGTTATTAATTTAGGTACCACATTATTTTTTCTTAAAACATCTGCCAATCTTGGATTCAAGTCTAAAATATAATTTATACATTGTAAAGAATAAATAACTATTTCAGGCAAATAAATTTTATCTAAATTTTTACATATTTCTTCTAATAATTTTGGCAAATTTGGATTTGAACCCAGTAATTCATTAGCTAAAGACAACTGATCACATAAATTAATTAATTCACTCATTATATCCATATCATCTCCATTTTTTAATTTTTGAAGTGAAGTTGTAATAAATGAACCTGATTGAAATGCCTTATTATAAGCATTATTTGAATTAAATATAAATGAAGGAGGTATAATAGTATTTGGATTAAAATTATTATTTAAAGAATTATTATTGAAGGTAAATCCTTGAATTAGAGGAACCTGTTGATTTGAATTATTTTGGTTGATTGTATTATTACTTAAATTATTTGAAGGTTTTGAATCCATATTTTTATAAAAGTTTAAATTTCTTTATCTATTTAATATTAAAAAAAATATAATTAATAATTAATTATTAATTTAATTATTTTTATAATTAATTGTTTTTAATAAATATTTATTTCTATAAAATTTAATTATATATTGGGGATTAGGGATTGTTTTATCATCTATTTTATTTATCTATTTATATTTATTAATATTATATAAAATTTATTTATTTATGGCCTAGATAAGGGAATAAAAAAAATATTTTTTCATTTAAGTCTTTTTTTTCTATTTTTATTTTTAATTCTATAATATTTTCAAAAATAATGCCATTATTTTTATTTAATTTGAAAAAATTATTTTTTTTTGTTATCATATGACTTATTTATTTTTTTAATTTTTTATTTTAAAAAAAAAGAAATATAATCAGTGATAAAGAAAGTGAAGATTTTTGAAAAAATAATGAAAAAGGATATATAGTAAAAGATATCTATTAATAAATTCCGAGTGTTTAAACTACTCAATACTTAGAGTTAAACCACTAAAATCATTTGACAACCTCTTAATTTGAGACCATAAACCTTCTACAGTGTTTGTATGAAATAAATCCTGTCCAAATCATACTCTATGATTAACTCTGTGCAAAATATAACCCATTTCTTTAAAATCACCAGGTTGATAGGATGAATAACAATCAGAATAGACTCTAGTTTTCAACGATTCATCATTGATAATGTTTTCTTCTTCGTCTTCATTATAGTCTTTTTTCACCTTCATAATTTGTATGAACATAATCCTTAATAATGGATATCAAATTTTCTTTTGATCTATTATTCATTATACAGAAAACTCTAGCCTCTTTGTCTGCACAGTCTAACTTTCAAAACATCCTCAAAATTTTATTTTGATTTCCAATAATTTCACTTTAGTCTATTTTTACTCTAGGTACTCCATTACTACTTAGTTCTGTCCCTAATGGGCTATGCTTCCATAGAGCATGGTACTTATATCTTATTTTCTCTCTCAAATGTTGGAATATTTTATTATAGAATTTGTAGTTGTAGACGGCTTATTAATTTTTGAACATATTCCATTAATTTCTATTAACGATTTCCACACACTTTTATTAAAAGCAAAGCATTCAAATGTCAAATAGTAAAGAATGAATAAAGGTATTTGAAAAACTTCAAATATTAAATTCTTTCTAATGCTCAATTTGCAACATGCTTGGGATTATTTCCTCTACATCTAAATATTTTTTTATCTATAGTTGAGTTGTCGTTTACATTATCATTTTTTTCCCATATTTTTCACAGTTAAAATCCTTCTTTAAAATGTGCATTTGTATTAATTTATTATATATAATTTCAAAATCTAATTCATGGGGGTTATATTCTAATATATTTTTATTATTAGTCGCTATGTCCATCATTATCTGAGTTAAAATTATTTACTATCTCATCCCTTATTTCAAAAATCTTTTTATGACAATTACATTTTGAGCTTGAATTTAAAAAAGGAATTTAAAATTATGTTCAAAAAAGTGCAAAAAATAAAATCGGCGCACTATAGGAGAGGATTTAAGGACAGGGGTAATAAGTGTAACTCTCATAATATTATTTTTCTTATTTTAAATATAAAATTCTAAAAATCAATTATATTAAAATGAAAATAAAAAGCATTTTAAATTACCTTATAAGACAGGATTATCCTGATTGAACTTATACAATGTAGATTAAAAAGGGTTGAATAATTTGGATAATCAAATTAGAAAAAATAATTATTTTGAAAAATAGAAAGAATAAAAATTCAATCCAAACTTTTAAATCTGGATTTTCCTATATTTTACAGTAATTAAAATTTTCAAATTTTTATTTTAACAAAAATTAACTTTTTATTTATTATGATGAAATAATATTTCTTTTTTTATAAAAAATTAAAATTATTTAATAGTTATAATATTATAATTGTGTTATATAACCTTTATTAACCTGTTAAGTTCCAAATTTTTCAAATATATTTTGGCCCTTCTATTATAGGAGGACTATTGCATAGAACTTTAGAATTTTTAAAATAATTAATAATATTTATCCTCGAAAAAAATTAGTTTTTCTTTATACGGTCTCTACCCTCAGTCCCCAATCCCTATATCCTATTAGTAATCACCAATCCCAAAATACCATTAAAATAATAGGGGAGAAAAATGCCATTTTTCAGGAAAGTGCCTTTTTTCCTCATTCTGGGAAATTCTAGCCAATCCAATCAAATGGAGACTCCAATGGGACTATATTAAAGAGGAGCACCCATTTATTAAAGAATTTATATATTTCCTAAGATTGTCGTATTACTTTTTTTGAAAATTACCAAAAAAGGAATAAAAAATGGATATTATTTATAAAAAAAAGAGACAATAAATAAAATCATTAAAAAAAATTGACTTAATGAACAGTTTTAAATACCCATCCAAATTTTTAATCCCCAATCTCTAATCTCTAATCCTCAATCACAAAAATATTGGAAAAGAATAGGAAAAAGAGGCTAAATTTAATTAAAATTTTCCTAAATTTATGGAAAAAAAAAAATTATATTACAATAAAAGTTTGATTAATAATATTAAGTTTATATTAAATACAATTTCATTTATTTTTTATTTGATTTATATTCAAGCGTATAAAATTCTTCATCATATTGTTCCAATTCTAATTTTTTTTAAAATTAAATCTATTTTTTCATCAATGGAGGCTTTAGTTCTTTCTTCTTCTTTCAAATCACATTTTAATTTAAAGAATTTAAAATATTTTTCTATTTCATTTCTACTTTCTAATTTTTTATCCTCGCTATTATGAATTTTAGGCTTTTAATTTTCAGTTCTTATCTAATGGCTTTGCTTTAATTCTTTTTCTTAATAAGGTAAACTCTTTTTTTTACATTTTTTTTTAATTTCTCATCTTTAAAAATAAGCTTTATTTTTAATTCATTTTTATTTCCTTCTTCTTCCTCTTCTTCTTCATTTTCTTCTTTTTCTTCATTTCTTATTTGTTTAAGATGAATAGACTCTAATCTTCCTCCTTTTAGTTCAATAATTTTTTTTGTATCTTCTTATAAAATTCTTAAATTGATTTTAAGCATATTTTTTGGAAAATTATTCAATTCTTCTATGGTAAAATTTTTTAAATCATTTTGATTTTTGGGATCTCTTTGAAGAAAAAGAATGCCCATGTTGCATAAAAAAATCAAAAATAGTTAAGTGAGTTTAAAATAAAGAGGAAATTAAGATATACTCTCATTATTCCTTCTTCTTCTAATAAAAATAAAACAGCTATTTTATTATATAATACATTATCAAGTTTATCTATAGTATGAAATTAAATTTATTCATATATTTTTTTATAATAATAAAGTTTCTCTAATTCAATTTATCTAAAATAATTTTTAAATCTTTTTCTATTATAAAAAACAAACTGTTCTTTAAAATTATGTTCTTTATTTTTCTTTATAAATATATTTTTATTTAGATAAATTGAAATTTTTGATTATTTAAATATTAGAAATATTTGCATAATCTATTTATATATAAGGAATAAATAGTTAATAATATAAATAATTTCATCTTCTGATTCATGAAATTTATGTGAACTGTTATGAAATTATAATAGATAATAGTTTTATTTTTTCTATTAATTCCTATTTTAACATTTCTGAGTTTAGATGTGAATAATCTGTGAGAGGGAGATAAAAATTTATCATCCCTAGATTCTTTTTTGTTTGTAAGAATCAGAACTGTTAATCAGATGAATTATTTTAATAAACAATAATTATATTAATATCAATAAAAATAGATAATTTATATCTTCTATTCTGGTTCAGTCCCATGATTTTTAGGTTAAATAGTTTTTTCTATTCATTTGCGATTTTTTCAATTAATTAATTTTTTTGTCAAAAAATAAAATGAATACTCTATATTTTCAACTCTCTTAAAAAGAAGCATATAATGATTTCCATCTATATATAAAAGATTAATAACTTCATTAGTTGGTATAGGACTTTTATAATAATAAATATATTGAAATGAATCTTTAATTATGATATTTATATTAACCCCTAAAAAATTAGATGTTATAACTAACTCTAAATCATTTGTATAAAATTTAGATTCTTTCATTTTATTTCCATTTTTTTTTAATAAAGTTAGAATTTCATCTTATAATTTATATATTTATATATAATTTTTCCAAATTATCATTTCTTTTATAATTGTTTATTCTGGTAAAATTTTAAAATTCTTAACCATCAATTAACGTGTTAAGCTTCAAATTTTCCAAATATTTTTTATTCTCCATTTATTCTGGAACTATTTCATAGAGCATAAAGAGTTAATATTAACTTAGCGTTATCATATTTTTGTATCAAATTCTCATTAATATTTTGATTAGTTTTTTATTATTAAATGTTAGATATTTCAAATGTTTTCTATTCTTCTTTATTTAATAGTTTTTGTGATTTGGATATAGACAATATGTTTAATTCTTTATCTGTCCCTATTTTTTCTAATTTAATATTATAATTTTCAATTTCTTCTAAGGAAAAATATTATTCTTCAGAAAATTCTCTCAAATTATAGTGCGGTGCATTTGGATTTGAGCAAAAATTAAAAAAATTAATTTTAAAAAATTTAAAAAACAATTGAAAAAAATAAAAAAGAAACAAAAACAGATAGACTAGGGGATTATATTATCAAACAAATCCCCTCACTGGTCTAAGTCCTCTAATACCCATTTCCCTTTCTAATCCCCAATCCCTGTTGATAAATCACCAAACTATTTTTCTTAACTATTTTTGGTCTAAGCATTTAGATTTAAGCAAAAAATATTTATAAAAAATGGTGAAAAATATAAAAAACAAAATAAGAAAATTCATAAATTAAATGAGGCAGGGACCATTATAAAACATTTTTTAAATAAAAAATTAGAAGGAAAAGCACTAACTCATGCAAAAATTGCAGAAATGACGGGATATAAAAAATCTTTGGTGGATTATTATTCAATAAGGCCTGATGTGTTGCCTGTGAAAGAAAAGTCAAAATTGCCTGAAAAATATATAAAAAAAATTATTAATTTAGCTCGTAATAAAAAAACAAGTGAAATGAGCGGAGGAAGGATAGCTGAAATAATAAATGAAGATTTAAAGAAAGATGGTATATTAAATAAAAATGGGAAACAACAAACAATTTCCAAATCTCAAGTGAATAGAATTTTAAAAAAAAAATATAAACCAAGGAGAATAAAAAAAGTTTTTTATTAACAGAAGAACACAAAAAAAAAGAGTAAAATTCTGTAAAGATTTATTAAAAAGAAATATTAAAGGGGAAAATATATTTTTTACCAATGAAACAAAAATTGATTCGGCCCCTGCATTTGATATAATAAGACTTTCAGAAAAAAAAAATAAAGAAATAAGAGAAGGAAAGCCAGAAGCTTTAAATTTGGTAAATAAAGAACAAAAAAAATTCGAGCCTTCAATCATGGTAGCTGGAGGTATATCTTATTATGGCCTAAGTGACCTTTTTATTTTAAATGGCTCCATTAATAATTTTTCATATTCCCAAGCCTTAGAATATTATCATAAAAATTACAAAGAATTTTCTAAAAAAAATTTATATTTTGAACAAGACGGAGCTAAGGCTCATACTAGTGAAGAAAATAAAAAATTCTTAAATAAATTATTTAAAAAAAAATGGATTCAAAATTCACCCAATTCCCCTGATATTGCCTTTCCCATAGAGAC
>JAJJLC010004398.1:0-10482 GCA_023806825.1 Ophryoscolex caudatus
CCCAATCCCCAATCCCCAATCCCCAATCCCCAATCCCCCATCCCCAATATTAAAATAAAATTCTTCATTTATTTTAATTTTAATCAATAAAATTTAAAATGAAAAATATTAAATATTAAATAATTTAATTAATATTTTAATAAATAAAAAAATTATATTTTATTTATATACATCAAAAATTTTTTTGCAATATTTAATTTAAATAGATCATTATTTTTTTGAAACTACAGATATATATATAGAATGATTATTCTTTGCTTTAGTATCTCTTCTATTTCTATCAATATTAATAAAACTATTAGCATTATTCTTATTTTCAATATTATTATTATTTATTCCAATATTATTATTATTAAGGGTTGTTTTATTATTGTTAGCATAATTTGTTATAGTATTATTTTCATTATTTTTATTATTATTAATAATATTATTAGTTCCTTTATTTTCATTTTCTTTTTTATCATTAGAGAATTTAAAAGTTACTAATCCATATGATAATTTCACAAAATGATTATTATTTTGACCTATATTATTTTTCCTTTTAGATGGTATAGACTCGTTCCCAGTTTGGCCTTTCATTTCAACTGATTTTACAGATGTTGCCCTAAGTGCTTGATAATTATTATTATTATTGCTATTTTGATTAGAAATATTAGAATTAGTTTTATTGCTCATATTATCATTATTTAAATCATTAATAGATCTTCTATTATTCATCCTATTATTACTATTATTATTACTATTAATTTTTTGTTTTAGTTCAATCTTATTAAATGTTGAAATAGGTATTCCTTCTGTAGGTAAATAATTATTCATTTCCATTTCTTCATTTAATTTTTTAGCATCATTTATTATTTCTGATTTTTCTGTTTTCATTGGTCTATATTGTGAAATATTATTTGTTTTTCTCACTCCAGATGATTTAATTGCAATATAATTATGATTATTGCGATATATATTTTTATGAGTTGTATTTATAATAGTTTTTAAATTATTTTCTTTTTTTATTTCATTGATATTGTTTATATTATCCTTTTTTAAATCTTTATTTAAATTCTTTGCCTTTGAACCATTAATACTATCTCTTTTTATATTATTATTACTATTTTTTCTATTATTCGGTATTTCATTTTTATTTTCATTATTATTTATATTATTATAATTACAAGTATATTTTCTAGCAGTATTTCCAAAGAAATTTATATCAATATTTTTACTTTCTTCAATTTTATTATTAATACAATGATTGGGAGTAACTAAGCCACTAGGTCTTTTTTCTTTAATTTTATTTTTTTCTAAATTATCAACATTAATATTAAGATATTCTTTTTTAAATTTATTTTCATTAGAATTTTTCTTTATATTTTTATTATCAGTTTCAGTTTTTGCACAAATTGTATTATTATTTATATTTTTTGATTGAGAAATTAAATCTATTTTATTATTTATTTTTACTTCTTTTTCATTATTTGTTTTAATATTTTCATTTGGATTTATTTTATTTATTTCTTCAATCTTTTTCTTTTCATTATAATTTTTTATTTTTTCAATTAAATTATTATCACTATTTTTCTCAACATTGGAAGAATAAACAATTTTTTTTGTACAATTATTTTTAATGGTTTTATTTTTATCATCATTATTAGTATCAAAATTGGTATTAGAATTAGTATTATTAGTTTTATCTATATTTTGTTCAGGTACTGGTTCTTTCTCTATTTTACTATATAGATATGTCCTTTTATTCCCAGATAATTGTGATTTATCTACTTCAATATTTATTATAACATTAGTTTTTTCTTTTTTTTCATTAATATAACTAAATTCATTTTTTTCTTTTTCATATATTTTTGAATTTTCTAATCCTAAACTACCTTTATTTGATTCTTTATTTCTAATTTGTCTAAAACTATTTCTATTAGGTATTTGAGAAGGAGTTTTTATATCTCTTTTTTCAATTATTTTAAATTCTTCACTTTTCTCATTTTTATCTCTATTATAATTTTTTTCTTCATCTTTTTTTAAATTATTACTTTTTTCAAGCAAAAAATTTTTAATTACTTTTTTTTCATCTTTATTTTTTTCTAAATTAAAAAATATTTTAGGTTTTTCTTTATTTTCAGAAATTATATTATGTTTTCTTGACTTATCTTCACTTATATTAGTATAATTTTTATTTAAATTTTCTTTATTATCTCCAGAATGTCTTCTATGACTTAATACTTCTATATTATTTTGCTTATTTTTTTTATCTTTTTCTTTTTTTAAAATTAAATTATCTATATTTTCTTTACTTTTCTCTTTATCTATCTCTGTTTTTTCTTGTTCTTCTTTTAATTTTTGGTTATTTATTATATTTTTATTATTTTCCTCTTTTTCATTTTTATCATATGTTTTCTTTCTAACATTTGTTTCTTTATTATTTATCTTTATATAATTTTTATAATTTTGTCTTTGAGTAATATTTTTAATTTCAATTTTTTTATATAAATCCTTTTCTTTTAATTCCTTACTTTCTTTCCTTGTTGGATTTTTAATCTTTTTTTCTTTTTCTTTCTCTTTCTCTTCTTTCTCTTCTTTATCTTTTTTATCTTCTTTATCTTCTTTATTTTCTTTATCTTTAATACTTATAATATTATTATGATCTTTTTCTTTATCTTCATTTATTGATATATCTTTATTTTCATTAATATCCTTTTTAATATCTTTTTCAATATCTTTTTTTTTATCTCTATCTTCTTTTATAGTAATAGTTTTAGTATTATTATATTCTTTATGCTTTTCTTCTTTTATTTTAATACTTTTAATATTATTAGAGACTATTTCCCTATCTTCTTTAGTTATAGTACTTTTTATATTATTATATTCTTTTTTCTTATCTTCTTTAACTATAGTACTATTATTATGATTATTTTCTTTTTCAGAATTTTCTATTATTATAATACTTTTATTATTTCTATTATTATATTCTTTTAATTTTATCTTATTCTCTTTTTCTTTTTTGATATATTTTTTATAATTATTATTATTAATCTCATTCACTTTTAGCTCAGGTTTGGAATTTGATTCTTTAGATAAATATTTTATATAATTTTTTTCACTTTTATATTTTTCTTTTTTATTATTATCTTTTTCACATATTCTTTTTATAGTTTTAGAAGTATTTATACTTTTTAAAAGTATATTATCTTGGCTTGAATTATCAAGCACACTATAATTTAAATTAATAAATTTACCATTAAATTTATTATCTATATTATTATCTTCTAAATAATATATTTTTTTTTTCCTATAATATTTAGGCTTTTTCCTGATTTCCTCATAATTATCTTTTTCATTTTCTTCTATTGGGGTTAGCTCAAGTGGTGGGGCTTCATATATCTGAATTATATTAAATGAGTCATAATTGCTTATCTTATTTTGGGAATTAGAATTACTTTTTCTATTTATTATTTTTTTTATTTTACTATTATTATTGCTTTCACTTTTTATATTTGATAAATATTTTCTATAATGTTTATCATCCAAAAATATACTTTTTGATGTAAATAAAAAATTATTATTATTAATTGGAGAAAATTCTCTTGATTTATAATATATATTATTTTTAAAATTTCTTCTATTATTATAATAAGTTAAATTAGGATTATATTCTGGAATCATTTGACTAAATTCAGACATGTTATCTACATAATAATTTATATTTTTATGGCTTGATTCATATAAGTTTCTTTTTTTAGGGATTAAAAAAAAATTATTTCCAGTATGAAAGTGATTCGGTTTATATATATCTTCATATTCAGCATATTTAAGATAAGGGACTATGTTTTGATGCATATTTTTTTATTATAATTTATTAATTTATATTTAAGAATATTTATTTTTAAAATTGTTTTTAATTTAATTTTAAAAATAATTAAAAAATAAAATAAAAATTAATAAATATTTTCTATATTTAAATTCATTTATTAAATTGTTAAAATAAATATATATAATTTATTTATTAAATTATTTTCTTTTATTATTTTCATTTCTATTATAAAAGTAATAAAATGTATAAATAACAATTATGTCTTTTTAAAAATATAATAAATTACTCTTCATTATCTTCTTCTTCCTCATTGTCATTATTTTCCTTTTTCTTTTTTTTCTCTGTTTGTTCCATTCTTTTTTCCAAAATTTCCTTAGTTTTTTCTTGAGCTTTAACAAATTCCTTTTCATCTTTACAATTCTTTTGTTCAAATTCTAAAAATTTTTTCATAATTGACTTTAAATCATTTATCTTAAATTTAATTTCAAACATTCTATCAAATATTTGTCTTACTTTATCAATATTTCCATATTTAACTTCTTTATCTATGTAAACAAACCAAATATCTTTTCTTTTAGGGAAATTCTTTAATATATTATCGAACATATTTCTTGCTTCTTCATTATTATTATATATATACAAAAGTTGTCCATACCAACACATTATATCTAAATGTAATTTTTTTGGTAATACTTGCATAGATTTATTTAATCCTTCTTTTGGTTCAATTATATCTATATTACTTAAATCAATTTCTTTTTCTTTATTTTTATTATTATTATATTCATTCTTTTTTTTCTCAAATTCAAACAAAAATTCTATATATTTTTTCCATATTTCTAAATCATTGAAATAGTCTTTTATTAATAATTTATATATATCTGAAGCCTCTTCATATTTTTGGGAATCTACATTTATTTTTATTACATGTTGATATAAATTCTTTTTATCACATACCTCTTTTGCTCTCTCAAATATTTTTTCAAAAGACTTTTTATCTCCATATATATTTTCTAAATTTAAATATGCTACCCATAAATTTAATTTTTCTTTAGTTTTTGCTATATCTACTATTTTTAAAGCTCTTTCAAATATTTGGCGTGCAGAAGCCAAATTTAAAGTATCTAAAATATAGCTGGCATAAGATATCCAATTTAAAGAATTATCTCTGTCTTTTAATATTAATTTTTCATAATATTCTGCATTTTTTATTTCATCATTTTCATTTGCTTTTTCTATTTCACGAATTTCAATTTCTTTTTTTAGATTTTCTTTTTCTTTATTTCTATATTTTTTTTTCTTTTGATTTTCTTCATTTCCATCTTCTTCTTCTTCTTCAATCTCCATGTCATTTTCATCTTCTTCTTCCTCCTCATTTTCTTCCTCTTCTTCATTAATTTCATTTTTTTTATCATTTTTTTTAGTCATAATATTCAATGCTTTTTCTTTATCTTTTATAACATTCTCATCTTCTTCTAATAAATCTTTATCTTCTTTTTCTTCACTTTCTTCATTTTCTTCTTCTTGTTCACTATTTTCTATTTCTTCATTTTCTTCATTTAATGGATTTATTCCTTTTCTGCTTATTAAGCCATCAAAGTCAATTTCTTCAGGTCCCTCTTGATTTTCTCCATTTATATTCATATCTATTAATTCTTGCATTTCTTTTTCTTTAATAGCCTCAGATATTATATTTTGAATATTATTATATATTTCCATATTCTCTTTAGAATTTTGTATCATTTCATCATTTAATTGATTAATTATTAATTTTTTATCAAAATTATCATCTATAAGTAAATTGCTAAATGAATATTTTTTATTTTCTTTATCCATTTCTGTTAATTGCAAAACTATTATTTCACCTATTTTTAGATTATTATTTTTTATCATTTTTTCATTTATATTTTTATTTAATAATTTGCCAGTAAAAGTAGAGCCAATTATATTTACTATAAAATATTTTTTATCCTTATTTTCTGAAATAATTTGACAATTATAGAAATTATTTAATACTAAATCTTTCATATGTAAAGTAATAGGGTATTTAATAATACTTTCTTTAAGAGATACATTTATTTTTATATTATTTGGGTCTTTATCATATACAGATATAACCCTGCATATACATATATTATTTTTTTTAAATAATAAATAAGGCTTATTAATTGAAATTTCGTCAGTTAATTCATGTAAAGAAGCTCTAACTGTTACATTATTTGCAATCTTTATAAAAAGACCTTTTTCAGATGAAGATATTATATATCCTATACATATAGTATTTTGCTTTAAAATATTATTTAATCCGAGTTTAATTATTTTATTACGTAAATCAACGCTTAAAGTTGAAGAAAATTTTTCGGCGAATTTTTTAGTACTACCGTTCTGAATAATATCATATTCTTCATCATTAGTTATTGATTGTCTTAAAGATGCAAAATATTTTGAGGTTTTATCATCATAAGATAATATTCTACATTTTACTAATTGGCCTATTTTATAAAAATCCAATGGATTATAATGTAAATAATCTGTTATTTCACATATATCAACGAATGTTTCAATATCTTTTCTTATTGAGATTATTAGTCCTTTACCATCAAGTTTTTTTAATATTCTAGATAAGTATTTTTGACCTATTTTGATTTCTTTGTTTTTGTCTTTATTTGATAATGGAGGCATAATTGAACATATATTATTATTTTTATTATAATAAAATTTTATTTTATGTCCTAATTTATATTTTAGTTCGCCATCATCTTTAACCATATTTAATGGAATTTCATTAAATGGTATTTGTAACTTGGTTTCTGAATTATTTTTTATTTTTATAATTATAGGATATTTATTTAAAGGTTTTATTGAAATAATAACTGCAATATTAAATTCTTTTCCAGAAGTATCAAGAGAATCACTGACAGGTTCTTTAGTTAATCCACTGTTTACTTTTTCATTTTCTTCTTCTATTTCCATTTCAGAATTCATGTCAATTTTTGGAACAATTTGATATATTTTTAATTTTTTTATTTTTTTCTTTTTATTTATTCCTAATTCATTAGAACTCATTTTATTCTTTAATTTTATAATATCAATTATTTCAGCATTAATTAGTAAATCTTTAGGATAATTGTTTGAGATTTTGCTTCCATTACTATCTTTACTTTCTACTGACATTTTTCTTATGCCAATTGTCTCTTTTAATAATTTCTTTATTTTATCAATATTTCCTTGATAGTTTTCTATATCCATTTTTCCTATATACTTATTATTTATTAAAGTATATATATATTTCTCTTTAACACTAGTTATTCTACATAAAACCTCATCTCCTATATTAAGAGATTCATTTTCAAATTCAGATTTTAATTTACCAAAATTTTCAATTAATTTATTAATTAAAATATCAGGCATTTCTCCAAAAATTATTTCAAATTTATCTTTTTTCATTATTTTTATTTTAATTTTAATTTTTTTGCCCACTGATAATTCTGATAAATTATATTCACTATTTTTATAGCAAAAATCATATAAATTGCAACAAATATATATTTCATTATTATCATCATCTTTGCCTAAAATATATTCATCTTCAATAGATTCAATGGTTACTTCAATATTATCCCCATCTTTTATATTGTTATTATAATTTATATCCTTTTCATTTTTTTTATCATTTAAATAATAAAATATTTTATTATTTGAATCATTTATATATTCTTCTTTTGTATAGGTACAATATAATTCTGAATTTATATAGAATTTATTTTTTCTATATTTACATATTATTGTTTGGCCTGGATTATAATTGTAAGTTGTTTCTTTGGGTCTTATTAATAATTTTTTTTTGCCATAAAATTGTATAGTAATTCCTTTATTACTTTTTTTATTGACAAAACCATAATAATTTTTATTTTGTTCAAAATTTTGTTCTGATATATCTTTTATTTTATCATTTAAATGTAATATATCATCTTTATTATCAATTAAACTTTGTTTCATAGATACAAATAAATTTTTTGCTTCTTTGTCATGATATAAAACTAGCATTTTATATACTTTATTTTCATCATTTTCTTCCTTAGTATATTTTTGCATCTTTTTAAAAATAATATCATTAAAATAATCACTGATTTGTTCTTTTATTAAAAATCCATAATAATTTCCAAAACTACTATTTTTTATTATATATTTAACAACAATAAATTCATTTATTAAAGCATTTTGATTTTCTTCCAATAATTTACTATTAACTCCTTTTTTAATCAAACTTTTAATAAGTGAATTTAAATCTACAATATTAAAATCATATATTTCGCCTTCATTAATTTTTTCAACTTCAGAAGATACTAATGTATTTAAAACAGTAATAATACTAGACATAATTTGATTTCTTTTTATAAATGACTCATAATCTCCACAGTTAGGTACCCATACTTCATTTCCTTTTGTGAATAATATTTTTTTTGATTTTAAATTTATTTTAAATATATTAAAATTATATAATTTTCCTATTTTTAATTCTTTTTCTTTTACTGATTTTGAATTTTTTAAAGTACCGATAATATTATTAGAATGAGAATATAGGCCATTTCCTAAATATACTACATATACCGATTCACCTTCTTTCATTTCACTGATATCTGAATATAATTTTACTTCAGGTGATAATAAACTTTCTTTCATAGTCAAAATTAAATTTTTTGTTTCTTTATTGTATAAAAATACTCTTGCTTTTATTGTTTGACCTAATTTAAATTTTAATGGCATTTTATTTAAAGGATAATCAGTTATATGAATTAAAGGAATTTTTCCTTGAATATAATTATTTATAGTTACATGTAAGGTATTTTGGTCAATATGTTTTATTAAGCATGATTCTATATCTCCTATTTTTATGGTTTCATATGAAATAAAACCTTGATTTGAATTAGATAAATTTGTTGTTATTATAGGTTTATCATCAAAAAAATTATATTCTTTAATTATAACTTTTTCAAATTCATCTCCTTCTTTAACTTCTTTTTTTATTCCAGAAATTATTTCTCTTGCTTCATTATTTTTATTTTCTTCTTTAACTTTATTATTGTTGCTATCTTCATCATCTTCATCATCATCACTTTCATCTTTATCTTCTTTATTTTTCTCCTCATCTTTATTATCTTTTTTTTCTTCTTCAATCTTCATTTTTTGATTTTTGTCTTTTTTTTCATTTTTTTCTAATTTAATATGTGGAAAATTTTTACAATGTAGAAATGCATTTGAAGATATTATTTTTTTTTCATTATTTTCATCTTTTGATATTAATTCAACTTGACATGAACCACCATATAGTATTTTACTTACTTTTGTTGAACATATTGTTCCAATTAACTTTTCTTTTTCAGAAACATTTTCTACTAATAATTTTTTAATATGAGATAAACTTGATAAACTTGCCACTTTTTTACTTAATGATAAATGTATGACCCTTACCATAATATTCTTTTCTTTTTTTTCATTTTGTAAATGATCAATAAATATTGTTCCTACATTACTTCCAAATGATATTTCTACTCCATTTATTAAATTTCTTATAACATCAGCTTTAAATAAGAATCCTGGACGTAAAAAATTGAAATCTATATTTTTTATGGGAAAATGATATTTATCAAAGTTCATAGAAATATCAATTTGATATTTTTTCCTTTTGTTATAAAAAGCTTTAACTACTTTAAAAAAATAATAAGAATTAATTTTTTTATTAGATAATAATTTTTTATCTTCTTCATCATCATTATCAATTAAATTAATCTCAATTTTATCATTATCATTATTATCATCATTATTATCATTAGAATCATCATCTTTATCATTTTCTTCTTTATATTTATTTTTTTTTTGATGATGCTATTTTAAAGTTAGCAGAATATCTATTCTTTTTCTTATCAAAAATTAATTGCCCATATAAGTCCATTCCTACAATTATTTTTTCTGCTACTAGTCCAGTGTTAATTATTTTTGGGTCAATACTTACTTGAAATTTTTTATTTAATCTACCATCGTGTAAACGAATATCATTTCCAGGACTAACTACTGCTCCAATAATAAATTGCCCTATATTAAAATATTTCTCAAAATTAAAATCTTCATCTTTTTCAGTTAATCCACTATAACTAGAATGAACCATTGCTTTTTTATTCCTTGTATAGTTCATTATCATATAATCTTTATGTATTTCACAAATTGATAATAAAACTAAATCACCAACTTTAAAATTTGGTGCCATTACCCCTGCTGGTTTCTCTTGTTCTACTGGTTTTTCAATATCCTTTATTTTTTTTTGATTTTTTTCATTTTTCTGTGATGTATTTTGCTTTCTTTTTTTTGATAAAAATGATTTTTGCTTAGAAGGATTAATTATTCCTATATTAGATGTAAAATCATTTCTAGGACCAGAACCACGAGGAAAATAATCAACAATTTGAGTAGAAGGTTTTGAAAATTTGGAATTTGGGTTTTTTTTTGGTTTTGATTTTGTTTTTTGACTTGATTTAGATTGTTGTTTATTAGGAATTTGCTTTTTTTTATCTTTGCTGACGTTGTTATTTTTCTTCATAGAAATGAATAAAATTTATTTAGATAATTATCTTTTATAAAAAATAAATTAATTATTTTATTTTAAAATGATATAT
>JAJJLC010004399.1:0-10457 GCA_023806825.1 Ophryoscolex caudatus
CCCAATCCCCAATCCCCAATCCCCAATCCCCAATCCCCAATCAAAATCAATTATTTCCAAAATTTCAATTAAATGATTATTTTTTAATTATTAAAATTTAAAATGCAAAATTAATTAAAAAATGGAATCTAACCCTAAACAAGATAATTTAAATCTTGAAAATCAAAACCAGAGCATTATTTCAACACGAAACCAAAGTATTACTTCCCAAGAAGTTATAGATCAATTAATAATAAACAAAGGAGAAGAAGATATTAATAATAAGAGTGAAAATATAAGAGCAATATCAAAAGAAATTATAGATATAATAAATAAAGACAAATATAAAAAATATAAAATAAATAACAAAAATGAATTAATTAAACTAAAAATAAAAGGCATGGAAAATTTTTCTGAGAATAAAACTTTATTAGAAATGGCTGATTTATTAAAAATTAAAAAAATTGAATTTGAAAATATTTCAACTGCCGATTTTAATGAATTGTTACCTGAAAATTCATATATGGCAAAAAAAATTAAAAAATATAGTATACCAGATGAAATAAAAAATAATTTAAAAGAATTAGATAAAAAACAATTTGAAGAATTAGAAAAAGAAGAAAAAATTAATTTGGATGAAATTATATTTAAAAATTGTGAAATAGATATAAATTTTAGTAGTTTATTTCCTATTATAAAAAAATTTGAATTATATAATTGCCAATTACCTTTTGAAATATATAATAAAATAAATTTCAATTTTTTGACACATTTAATTTTAGAAAATCTGGGGTTAATAGATCAAAATTTTGAACATCTTTTTCTACAATTAAGAGCAAATATATCCCTAAGAAAAAGTTTGAAAGTTTTTTCTTTAAAAAATAATAACTTAGGAGTGATTGATCTATGCAAAGGAATTCCAAACAATAAAATATCTTCAAGGGCGGAATTTAAAAATTTAGAAATATTTGATTGTTCTGAAAATAAAATTTTTTTTGTATCAAATATAATAATTAATGCTATTAAAAATATAAAAATATTTGATTTGACTAATAATAATATAGCTTTTAATTCAGGATATATGAAATTAATTAATTCAAGTAAAAAAAGTAACTTTTTATTGTTGATCACTAAAAATTTAGGCTTATTGAGAGAAAATAATAGGATGGAGTATATTGATTATTTATATGATATGATACCTAAAATTGATTATCCTATTCAAATATTAAGCTTAATAAATTTATATATAGGTAAAAATTATGGAAAAATGAAAGAAATAAATTTTTCTAAATTTAGTAAGTCATTAATTGAATTAGATTTATCTTTTGGAAATATAACTGATAATGATTTAATTTCATTACTAAAAAAAAACTTAGCTTTATATAATTTAAAAAAATTAAATCTTACCAGAAATAAATTAACAGAAAAAATATTAGATTTATTTTTGGAAAATAATTACCCAAAAATATTCACTAAATTAAAGTTATTAAATTTATCTGAAAACCAAATAAATTTTAATAAAGCTGATATTTATATGAATTTTTTTGAGAAATTTAAATCTATTAAATTATTTATAGTAAAAAATACTAATTTTGAACTTTGTATAAATAATTATATAAAAAATAAAATAATAAGGCATTATGAAAATGAAAAGAAAAAAAAGATAGAAACACAATATACTAATGATGATTTAGAAATAAAAAAAATAATAGATAATGAACATTATTTAAACACAAAAACAAATGTAACTATAAATATTTGTGATATTAATTTTAATAAATATTTATCAAGAATAAAAAAATTTTATCCTGAAATTCTTGAAAGAATTGATATAGAAATAAAATTTAATGAGCCAAGATAAAAATATAAATAAAACAAAAATATATAAAAATAAAAAATATAAAAAGGTATATATATAAATAATTTAATAATTTAATGATTTTAAAAATTAGAAATAAACAATTATTCTATAATATATAATATTTAAATCATAGAAAATTATTTATTATTTATTATTAAAATTAAATGTTTTAAAACCTTTATATTCATATCCTTGGGTTTCATATGTTGTTTTTATATTTTTATTTTGATTGTTATTATTCTGATTTGAATTATCTTTTTCTCCTAATCTTTTTGAATAATTTAAATTATAAAAATTATTATATATTCTTCCATCTCCATTATTTAATTTATGATTTCCCATATTATTATCTTGTATATTTAAAATTCTACTTTTCTTATTCATATTATTATTTATGTTATTAAAAGAATAATTTTTATCTCTATTATCCGCATCCAAATTAATATAATTAATATTTCCATTATTTACATCAACATTTGAATGCCTAAATATATTTGTATTAGATAAAATAGGCTTTGATGAAATATTTCTTTTACTATTAGTATTATTTGTTATAGGATTTATTTTATTAAAATTAAAATTATAATTATTATTAAAAGTATTTTTTTTATTATTAGAAACATTATTATTATTATAATTTATTTCATTTAAAACTTCTTGATTATCTAAAGAATTATTAGAAAATCTTGATGATGAATTTTTATTATTTAAATTATTATTAGCATTAGCAGACAAAATTGGATTTGAATTAAAATTAAAATAATTTTTTTTAGGCTCCTCTATCCCCATTGTGGAACCTCCCTGATTTTGTGAAATCTTTAATTTATAATTGTTTTTACCATTTTGGAAAGGAATATATTTATTTACAGTTTTAATATCTCCAAAATTATTTATATATTTCATTATTTTAGTTTCATCATCATGACTGAATTTATATTCTTGTAAATTTAGATTTTCTTGATCATTAGATTTAATAGATTGTAATTTTATGTAATTCTCTAATATTTCATCAAAATTATTATTTTGTTCATAATTATCAATTAAGCCTTTAAGCGATTCTCCTTGCTCAATTTGTTCAGAAAAAATTTCTAATTTTTGACTCAGTTTTTTTGCGTTATCAGTAAAAATTGAATCAATTTGTGATAAATATTCTGCTTTTTTATTGGTTAAATATTTAAATATATGATCAAAATAAGTATTTATACTTTTTTCTTCTATTTCTTTATTTTTTTTAATATCTTTTAATGAATCTTGGATAATTTTAATATTATTTTGGTTAATATTTATAACTTTTTCTGCCTCTGTTACAAATTCATCAAATTTTTCTTTTATTTCCTTGACTTCACATTTAGGATTTTTTCTTACTAAATCAAAAGCACAATATACACAGACTAATTGCTTATTTTCAGTTACTATATGTGTTAATTTCTGACCTTTATGAATTTTACAATAATTATTATCATTTTCATTATTTTTATTACCAATGCCATTTATATCATTATCTATTAAGTTTTCTTTTTTATCTCTTTGAGTTGGAATATTTTTATCTGTTATTAAATTATTCAAAATTTTTAATTCTTTTACAGATAAGGCAACAAGACCATCATTAGGACATTTTATACCTTCTTCATCAGTAAAGTGTTCTTTTATGCATTTTAAACAAAAAAAATGCCCACATTTTAATAAATAGGGCAAATGAATATTACTATTAAAAGCATTTTTACAATATTGACATATAGAGATAAATTTTAATGTTACTAAGGGTATATTTTCTTCTTCCTCACCATCATTTTCTCCCTCATCTTCCATTTCACCTTCCATTTCCCCATTTTCTACCTCTTCCTCATTTTCTTCTCCTAATTCATTTTCTTCATATTCTTCATTTGGATTAGAATTTTGCATATTATTTAAATTTAAATTATTATTAATATCATTTAATTTATCAGTTATTTTTTGTTCCTTTTGTATAGATGGCAAATTTATTTCATCTTTATTATTATTTGATTTTGAAATTTTATTATTTTTATTATTATCTTGAATTTGAATTTTTTGAGGAATTTTATTTTCTATATTATCTATGTTATTATCATTTTCTTCTTTTTTATTCTTATTATTATTATTTTGATTTTGATTAATATTATCTATTAATTCATCTTCATTATTTTGACTTTTATTTTTTTGTAATTCTTTTTCATAATATTTCATATAAGATAATTCTTTACTTTCCATATTATTTATTTCATCATTTTCATTATCATTTTCAAATTCTTCTTTCTCAGCATTGTGTTGAGTATTTTGATTATCATCATGAATATCATTTTGCTCCTCCGAATTATTTCCAGAAGGATCATCTCCAAACATATAAGCATTATCATCATAAATATTCATACTTCCATCATCCTGTCCATTCTCATTTTCATTTTCATTTTTTCCTTCTTCACTCATTTAAATAAATTTATGAATTTAAATATGAAATATAAAATATAATAAATAAAATAATTTAAATTTGAAAAAACAAAAAAATGGTATATTTTATTTATATAATTATTATTTATTATTTTTAATATAGAATATTAATTCCAAAAAAATTGTTTAAGTTAATAAATGGGTAAAAAAGTTTATAAATTTCAAATAAACATTTAAAATAGAACTATATATTTTTTAATAAAAATGGAAGAAGAAAACAATTCAGATAAAAAAAAGGAAAAATCTATAAATTTAGAAAAATTTAATAATACAAAAGAAGAGGAAGTTGGAATAACAGAATTTATGTGTCCTGAAAATCCTGGATTTAAATGTGTTCTAAAACATAGATATAGTGATTTTATAGTAAATGAAATAGGAATAGATGGAAAAGTAGTTTGGATAAAAGAATCCCAAGATAATATAAATAATTCATTAAATGATTCAGATAATAAAGAAGAAGGCAAAGATCAAAAAGAGGAATTAACACAGGAGAAATCAGAAGAAATAATAAAAAATATTTTTTCTGAATTTTTAAATGAAAAAGAAAAAGAAGAATTATCAAAATTGGTAATAAATTTTATATATAAACAACATCAAATAAATGATTCAATTGAAGTTAATTTTATAGAAGATAAAGATAAAAGAAGAAAATTGCATGAAAATATAAGAGAGAAATTTCCTTTTTTAGATAGTCAAACTATAGAATATAAAGAAAAAAAGGAAAAAAAAATTAAAATAACATATATGACTAAACAAAATATGTTTAAAAGAAGAAAAGTTTTTCCTGATAAAAATAAAAATATACTTTTATTTTCTTTACTTAAAAGAAATATGGATACAATAGGGGCAGTGGAGTATGTGTCTAGATTACTCCATAGAACCCCAAAAACAATAAAATTTGCTGGAAATAAAGATAAAAGGGGTATTACTACTCAAAAATTGTCTTGTTTTAATACTTTGCCTAATGAATTAATAGGTTTAACTAAAAATAAAAGGTGGAATAAAAATATTGAAATTAGTAATTTTTCTTTTAGTGATAAAGAATTAAGATTAGGATTATTAAAAGGAAATCAATTTTGTGTTTGCTTTAGATTTGTAGAAGGATTAAAAGATATTAAATCTGATTTAGATTTAATAACAAAATCTATAAATGAAAAAGGTTTTATAAATTATTTTGGAATGCAGCGTTTTGGGGTAGGAAATGTATCAACTCATATTATTGGAAAATATGTTATTAAAAAATTATGGAAAGAAGCTTTTTCTAAAATTATTAGTACTGATCATATGTTTGAAGCTATGAAACAAGTGGGTTTAAGTTCTAACGATGTTGAAAAAGAAATTTTTGATATTGAAGATAAAAGCAAACAAATGACTATTATCACAGATATTTTAAAAATTTTGCCTAAATTCACTAATGAAAGCAAATTATTATTTAACTATAAAAAATGTGGTAAAAATTCATATCAATCATCTTTTAATTCTTTAAGCAAGCAATTGCAAGTTTTATATCCTCACTCATATCAAAGTTATATATGGAATATGACTGTTAGTTATAGAATATCAAAGTATGGAAGAAAATTAATAATAGGTGATATAGTAAAAAAACATGAATCTTTATATCAAGAAAAAAATCAGGAAGAAGATTGTGATATACTTGAAGACAACGAAAATAAAAATAATGATGATATTAAAAATGAAAAAATGGATAAAATTTTTACTGATAATTTTGACTATATAACTGAAGATAATATTAATAAATATTCTTTTGAAGATTTAGTTATTCCTATCGTAGGATATGAAATATATTATCCTAAAAATGATATTAAAAATTTTATTGAAGAATTATTAAAAAAAGATGATTTATCTTTTAAAGATTTCGAATATCAAGCTGTTAATTTCAATTCTACCGGATATTTCAGAAAAGTTATAGAAAAACCTTTGAATAATGTTTCTTATGAAATAATTAATCACGATGATCCTGATATTGATCTGCAAACACCTTATTATAATATTGAGGCACATCCAAAAGTTTCTGGAAATAAATATACATCTATAAGATTTGTTTTCCAATTACCTCAATCAACTTATGCTACTATGCTTTTTAGGGAAATAACTAAAAGCTCTTCTTCTGGGTCTTATCAAGCTGGATTATCAAAAAATATTAAAGAATCTAAAAATAATGCATAATTAAGAATAATTTAATTTTATATAGATATATAATTTTAATTAAAATATTAAAATATAAATTACTATTTATATTAATTATAAAAGATATCAACTATAAAGTAAAAAAATAAAAAATAATAAATTTAAGAAATAAAATGGAAAATAAAATAATTAAAAAGAAAGAACTTTACAAAATAAATAAAAATATAAATATTATAGAATTAATAATGATTTTAATTATAATTTTCATCCCTATAAGTTTATCCAAAAAAAATATAAGAGAATTAAATTCAAATAATAAGATAATACTTATAATAAAAGGAATTGGGAATATAACAATATTATCAAATGAACAAATAAAACCAGAAGAAATAACAATTAATGATGAAATACAAAAAGAAATAAAATTATCTTATAATTTAGAAAAAGAAGAGAATACAGTAATAATGAAATGGAATATTCAATTTACTTCATGTAGAGAAATGTTTAATAATTTAAATAATATTATTTTTATAGATTTTACAAATTTTGATACTTCAAAAGTAAAAGATATGTCAAAAATGTTTAATGGTTGTTCTAGTTTAAAAACATTAGATTTATCAAATATTGATACTTCATCTGTAACAACAATGGAAGAAATGTTTAATAATTGCAATTCTCTAACTTCATTAGATTTATCAAATTTTAATACATCTTCTGTTAAAAATATGAAATCTATGTTTTATAATTGTTATAATTTAAAATATTTATATTTAACAAATTTTAATACAAAATATGTTGAAACTATGGAAGGTATGTTTAGTGAAGCTCAATCATTAATATCATTAGATTTATCTAGTTTTGAAACATCTTCAACTTATTCTTTAAAAAGTATATTTTTCAATTGTAAATCTTTAATATATCTTAATATATACTCTTTTAAAAAAAGACAAGATGTTTATATTGATATTTCAAATATGTTTTCTAATAATAAAAATAATTTACTAATTTGTATTGATCAAGCTAATTTACAAGGGATTTCTTTTCTTCTTGAAACTTATAGTTTGAGAAATGATTGTGATAATATTTGCTTTAAAAAAGAAAGGAAAATTATTATAGAAAAAAATATATGCATTGATAAATGTATTAATGATGATAAATATATATATGATTTTAATGAAATATGTGTTGAAAAATACCCTAATATTTCTACTGATAAAAATATATATATCTCAGAACAAAATGAATTAATTAGTAGTGAAATAAAAGAAGATACTGAAAATAAAGAAGAAAAAGATAATATAGAGACTTTAAAAAATTCTGAAATCAATGAAATTTCAGAATTTAAAGAATATACACAAATTAAAGAAAATATGGAAACTAATAAAAACACCGAGAGCTTTAAAAATAATGAATATACTGAAAATACTGAAAATTATAAATATACTGAAAATTCAGAAATATTTAAAAATACTGATTACATTGAAAATATTGAGACTAAAAATAGTAGTTATATTGAAAAGACTGAAAATAATGAACAAAATGAATTAACTGAAAAAAATGAAATAACAGAAAACAAATTTAATGAGGAAACTAAAATTACAGAATTAACTGAAAAAATAAAGAACACAGAAAATTATGAAAATGATAACTTAAATACTCATATAATTACTGAAAGAATAATTCCTGTAATAGATGAAAAAACACAAGAGATTACAGAAAAAATAAAAAACAATAAAACAAAGCTTTTAAAAGATGATTTTTTTAAAAAAACTAATGAAATAATTATTAGAAATGTAACAAATAAAGATAATATTATCAAAAGTATTAAAGAAGATTTAATAAATAGAAATTTAGATTCATTATTAATAAATGTTACTGATGGAAAAAAGGATTTGTTAGTTCAAGAAAAAGATATTATATATCAAATAACTACAACAGAAAATCAAAAAAATAATAAATATAATAATATATCCACAATAAATTTAGGTACATGTGAAAATATATTAAAAGAAATATATAATATAGATAAAAATTTATCATTGATTATATTAAAAATAGATTATTTTAAGGAAGGTTTATTAATACCTGTAATAGGTTATGAAGTTTTTCATCCAAAAAATAAATCACAATTAAATTTAAAATATTGTGAAGATACTTTAATAAAAATAAATATACCTGTATCTATTGATGAAGATAATTTATATAAATATGATCCAAAAAGTGAATATTATACTGATGAATGCTACTCTTATACAACTGAAAATGGAACAGATATAATAATAAATGATAGACAAAATGAATTTGTTGATAATAATTTATCTTTATGTGAAAATAATTGTACATATAATGGTTATGATATAAATTATAAAAAAGCATTATGTGAATGTGAATCAAAGCCAAGAATAGAATTAATTTCTGACATATTAAAAGATGAAAATATTTTATCAAATGATTTTAATAAAGATAATTCCACTTCAAATATTGTTATAATGAAATGTATTAATACTTTATTCAGTAAAGAAGGATTAATTAAAAATATAGGAAGTTATTTAATAATATTTTCTATTATTATATTTTCTATTTCTATAATTTTATTTTATAAATGTGGAAATCATATAATTGAAGAAGATATTAAGAAAATAATAAAATCAAAAATTATCAATAAAATTAATAATAATCATAAAAATTTTAAAAGAAATAAATGTGTTATTAAAACTAATATATATAGTTATAAAGGAAAAAATAAAAAAACAGATAATAAAAGGCAAAACAAGAAAAAAATGACAATGTCAAATCCAAGAAAAAAATCAAAAAATTTTAGTTATAAAGCAAATAAAGAAAGAGAAACTAATCATATTTCTTCTTCAAAGATTAATTTAAAAAATACATTTACTTTTAAAATGGAGAAAAATAAATTTGAAAAGTTAGGAATAATTAAATGTGATAAAAAGAAGAATAAAAAAATGAAAGAAAAATCATTAGAAAAAATATTTTATGAAGATTCTGAATTAAATGTATTACCTTATCAAAAAGCTTTAAAATATGATAAAAGAACATTTTTTAAATATTATATGTCTTTATTATTTTATAAAAATCCAATTTTATTTTCATTTTATCCAATAAGTGATTATAATATACAAATAATAAAAATAAGTATATTTTTTTTATCTTTTGATATATATTTTGCTGTAAATACTTTTTTTATTAATGATTCTGCAATTCATAGAATATATGAAGATAAAGGAGTTTATAATATTTCTTTTTTTATATTCAAAATAATATATTCTTTTATTATTTCTCATATTATTATTTCTTTAATAAAATATTTTTTTTTATCTCATAGAAATTTTCTTGAATTAAAAAATGAAGAGAATAAAAAAAAAATATATAATAAAATAAAAAATTTAAAAAAATGTTTACTTATTAAATATATTTTATATTTTATTTTCTGTTTTTTATTTTTTATAATATTTTGGTATTATTTATCATCATTTTGTGCAGTATTCAAAAATACACAAATCTATCTTTTTAATATTTATCTTACTAAAAGAAGTATTATTTTAATTTATTTTTGATTTTAATAAAAATTAAAAAGTTAAAAATACCATTATAAGTATTGTAATATCTTTAAATCTTTATTTTACTCACTTAATGATGATAAAAGTTGATCAAATAAAAATAAAAAAAATTTAATTTTTATAAAATAAAGATAAAAGTTAATTTATCCTTTTTTTGTAAATTTATTACCAGGTATTTTTAGATTATATTCATTAATCATTTATATTTCTTTAAAAATATAAAAATTTTTAAATTAAATTTCAGAATTTATTTAAATATAAGATATAGGTTAAAAAATTCGAAAAAAGAGTGTATATATAAATTCAGTAAAATTCTACAACAAATATAGGGCAATCCATTGTAGAATATTCTTTTTAAACCTTTTTTTACAAGAAAGTATTTTTAGGAGCCCCTTTGGAATCATGATAGTTAGCATCTTTTTACA
>JAJJLC010004400.1:0-10419 GCA_023806825.1 Ophryoscolex caudatus
CCCAATCCCCAATCCCCAATCCCCATTAAAAAATTGTTTTCAAAATAATTTTAATTATTAATTCTTATTTAAAAAATTATTATTTTAAAGTATATTATCAAAATAAAATAAATTAATTATTAAATAAAATAAAAGAAATGAATGAATCCGCTAAAGTATATATAAGCAATAATATGAATAATAAAAACGAAAAAAAAACAGATTTTGAAAATAATAGAATAAATTCAAATGAAAAAAATGCCAAAAAATCAGTAAAAAAGAATTTAATTAAAGGTCTCTATGTTCTAGGGGAAGTAATAGGAGAAGGAAATTTTGGTGTAGTTAGACTAGCTAATCAGATTAAAATAGGAGAAAAATTAGCAATTAAAATCATAAATAAAAATAAAATTACAAAAGAATCTGATATAATTCGTATAAAAAAAGAAATATCAATTTTAAAAAAAATAAGGCATAAAAATATTATACAAATATACGAAGTAATGGAAAGCAATCAAAATATCTATATTGCTATGGAAATCTGTGAAGGAATAGAATTATTTGATTATATAATAAAAAATAAAAAACTAAAAGAAATTGAGGCATGTAGAATATTTAGACAATTAATAAATGGAATAGATTATATTCATAGTCAAGGCATAATTCATCGTGATTTAAAACCAGAAAATATTTTATTAGATGAAAATATGGATATAAAGATAACAGATTTTGGATTGTCAACATTTTTTGTAAAAGGTGAATATTTGTCTACACCTTGTGGAACCCCCAATTACTCTCCACCTGAAATGTTAAAAGGTAAAGAATATGATGGAGAGATGAGTGATATATGGTCTTGTGGTATTGTTTTATATTCTATGTTAACTGGTTGTTTACCCTGTGCAGAAAGTAAGGAAACAGTTATTTTAAATAAAATAATGTCTAATCAGTATATAATACCAAACTATTTATCTCATGATGCTATTGATTTACTTAACCTTATGTTACAGCTAGATTTTAAAAAAAGAATAAAAATTAAGGACATTATGAAGCATCCATGGTTTAATATATGTAAAAATAAATTAACTCCTGGCATTGATATAAAAAATAATGAATATATTCCTATTGATGAAAATATTTTAAAAAAAATGAGAAAATATGGTTATAATATTGAAGAATGTAGAGATAATTTGCAACGCATGAAAAATAATTCATTGACAACAGTTTATCACTTATTATTGAAAAAATTCATTCAAAATAAAGGACAAAGTATTGCAGATTTAAAATCTCCTGTTTTTTTAGAATATATGAAGAAAAATAATTGTTCTGAAAGTAAAAATCTTTTTAATCAAAATGTCTTTAATAATATTGCAGAAAATAATTCAAAGATAAAAAATTATAAAAATATATTCATAAATAGTGGATTAAATGATTCTTGCATTAATAATTACACTTTGAAAAAAAATAAAAATTTTGAAATAAAAACAAAATTTCAAAATCATAGCAAAAAAAAATCTCAAGAAATTAGTAATTTATCTTTGCAATTACAACAATTAAATTTTAATAAAGAAATTTCTTTTTCAAAAAGTAATAATAAAAACATTAATAATAGCAATATTTTAAATCCAATTAATTATGATAAAATACATTATCTTACTAGAAATAAATATTTGTATTCTAATAATTTTATAAGAATAAGCAAAAATAATAATATGAATACATCATTGAATGAAAACAAAGACAAAAAATCTGTTTATAAAACAAAGAAATATTCAGATATCAAAAAAACTAAAAATATTGAAACAAAAAATATCTTAAATAAAAAAATAAATAAAAAATTTGGAATTATTTCAAAATTTTCAATAAATAATGTTAAAAAATTAAATAGTCTTAATAATTCAAAAGAAATAAAAAAAAATATTTCAAATAATAATTTAAATAATAATCCTGCATTTAATAATAAAAAATGTTTGAATAATTTCAGTAGTTTAACTGAAAGTATGACCTATACAAATAATGCTATGAATCTCCTTTCATCATCTATAACAATATATAATACAAGTAAAGATAAAAATAAAATTTCAAATAAAAAAAAGAATAAATTAAAATCAATTTCTCCAAAAAAAAAGTTAATATTAACACAAGAATTAATATGCAAAGTAAAAAATGAAAATTTAAAAAATGGAAGAAAATTAAATAAAAATCAAGAAATAAAAAATAATATAAACATAATTAAAATCATATCAAATAAAATCAAAAATTATAAAATTAATAATTCGTTTGAAGACACTGATAATATTAAAAATAAAAATAATTATGAATCAATAATACAGAAGGAAGATCTAAAAAAAGAAACTTATTTGTCTGTACAAATGGAACAAGATAATAATAATGTTAGAAAAAATATTACTACAGAAAGACTTTTTACAGAATCTAAAAAAAAGAAAAATTATAATGAAAATATAATAAATGATAAATCGGATTCACCAATGAATAATTTTAATGGAAAAAAAATATATTCTTTTAGAGCTGATAAAAATAATACAAAGACAAAAAATGGGAAAAATAATTTTAATAATAAATTAATAGATAAAAAATATAGTAATAGACATAAAAGTACAAAAAATGTTGAATATATAAATATTAGAAAAACTGGGAAAAAGTCTGAATCTCCAAAAAATAATGATAATAATGAATTAATGAATAATTTTAAAATAAATAATACTAATGACAGTTTAATTTTTGAAACTGAAAAAGGTGAGGTTGAGTCAAAGGATTCAAAGAGAGTTAAAATTTTCAGTAATACCAATAAATTATTTATAAAAATTTCCAATAGTAATATAAGGGCAAAAGCTGATATAAAATTAAAAAAAGAATATGGAAATAAAAAATTAAATAAAGGTAATATTAATAATGATATTTCTAATAATAATATCATAAATGATTCTATTAAAGAAATTAAAATAATAAATAATGAGAAAAATATTTATAAAAATAAATTTTTAAAAAGAAATATTTCACCTATAGAAAAATTTAAAGGAATATTAAAAAGTCAAACTATAGAAAAAAATATATTTGCTAAAAAATCATTAAGAAGCAAGGATATATTAAAAGAAAATGAAAAAAATATTGAAATTAATAAAAAATATGAAGCACATACAAATAAAATAATAAAAATAAAAAATAATAAATTATCAAATTTTAATAATATTAATAATAATATTAATAATAATAAAAATAAGGATATTTTAAATTATAGACAAAACACTTATATTGAAAAAATATTTAATATCAATTCAAATGTTAAAAAAATTGATAGAATTAATATTAATAATAGTAGTGCTTTAAATAAAAAAAATCCTATTTATAAAATATGTCATACTAGGACAGGAATTGGTTAAGACATTGTATCTTTTTTTTAAAAATAAAAATAATTTCAAATAAATAAATATTAAATATCGACAAAGAGAACAGTTTCTTAAAGTGAATAGATCACATATAAAGCATTTGACATCTGGTAATATACTAACTGAATAAATAAAACATATAATAAATGTTTTAATATTAATTTAAAAAAGAGTAATGCAGATTTAGATAATATTTCGAAAAATTATACAATTTTAGGAATTATTGAAAAATTTCTAATTTTTTGAGAAACAAAAAATAAAATATCACAAAGAAAGTAAATCTAAATTTTCATTTACTAAAATGTATAAGAAAATGATAAGTAAATACAGAGCTAGATGAAATAATATACAAGCATAAAATATTAGATATTATCAATAAACTTAATGTTTTGTATCCTAAAAATATTTTTATAATTGTTTAATAATATCTTAGTTTGTATTTCACTCATGAATATAATAATTTCACAAGATTTAAAAATACAAAAAATCAGTGTGTTCTTTTGTTTTTAAATATGGAGAATTGATATCCATATCTCCAAAATCTTCTACGTTATAAGGTAAATCTATTATTAATTTTTCTATATAAAGATGATTTTATTGCTTTGAAAGATGGAATATTATTAGAATCGATTTAAACTTTATACTAATCATATATATATTTAAGTTTAAGACCAAATTTATTTTCTGAAGAATCTATAGTTTTTTTCATATGATTCTTTAATATAATGTTTTAAAGCTTTATTTTCTAATTCATTATGATTATAAATTCCTTCTCTTTCAATTATTTTATTATTTAATTCTTTTAATAAACAAATATATCTATTTTTATGAGATTTATTTTTATATTCATTATATCTAAAAATTTTTGTATTATTTTTTAATGTAGAACAATAATAATAAATATATTTTTGATTTTTAATATATGCTTTTTTTTGTATTTTTTTAAAGTTTTTTCATATTTATAATTTTTCAAATCTTTTGATTTAAAGATATAAATATTTATAAATTAAATTATAAATTATATTATTTATTATAATTAAATTGTAATATTTATTTTAAGATATATTTTTTATTAATATAAGTTTAATTAATATAATTTTAAAATAATTTAAAATTATATTTTTGCCTAATGGGAATGCAAAATGGGAATGCCAATTGGGAATGTCAAATGGGAATTTTGCCAAATGGGATTTGCCAAGTGGGAAATTACCAGTCAATTATCTTATTATAGCAAGGCCACTGAAATAAAAATATTAATATTAAAAATAAATTAATATGTTTAAATAACTACTAAATTAATTACATTTACAAACAACAATTGGGTATAATATTGAAAGTTTGAAGAAATTTATCTGGGAACTCCCCCTTTTGGGGAACCCGCCCCTCTTTTACGGTAATAAATTTAAATTTTAAATAATATTACTAATTTAAATTAAATAAAAAAATATAAATTTAAATATAATTTAATATTATTTATGATATATAATTTTTTTTCTTATTATAAATGAAATTTTGTCCCAGGAATCCCAACCACCTCAATGTTTACTTTATTTTAATTATAAATTATAAAAATATTTTATAGATTTTATCATATTATATAAATGATTATATAATTTGTTATTTTTTAATAACAATTTTTATATTCAATATAATTAGTTTCTCTCCAAATTATCTAAAAAATAATTTTTAAGGAGGATTAATCTAACAATTATGGAATTTAATAAAAATTTTATAATATTTTGTTTATTTTTATTTTTTCTGAAAATTAAAAATTATTATTTAAATATTTTAACTAAAATAAAATTTAAATTTAAAAATGGAAAATAAATTTAAATATAAAGATTTTAAATTATTTTCTTTTGAATTTTATTTAAAAAAATAAGTATTAAAATATAATTATATTTTAAAAATTTAATAGATTATAAAAAAAATGAAATAATTATGATTAGAAGTAAACAAAGAATAAATATCTTTTGATTAAAAAGATTTAACAATCAATGATATAAAAAATAATGAGGTAATAAATATATTTAATATATTTTTGATGAAAAAGAAATAAAAAAAATAAATTATTATTCTATATTGATTAAAGAAATATTATAAGAAATACATTAATTATATTAAAAAATTAAAATTCAAAAAAATTGATTATAATGAAATATATAAAATAAATATAGATTTTAAAAAAGATTATTTTGATATAGAATTAATAAAAAAGTTTTTTTTGTCAAATAATAAGGAAGATTATTTAAGATATATAATAAAGAATGTTATGGATATTTTAAAAAGTAATCCAAATAATATAGATATAATAATAATAAAATTTATAATTTTTCAATTAAATAATTTATTAGATTATTTCTTATTAAATAATAATAAAGATATTATAAATTAATTCATTTTATAATATCAGTCATTAAAAAAAATTAAAAATTTTAGTATATTTAAATATATCAGATTATTAAATAATTTAAAAAATAAAATGTTATGAAAGATGGTGATTATTCTTACTTTTACTGTTTTAAATTACCTTAATTTGTGGGTGTTAAGCCCCCCCGAATTTTTTTTTGGGAGGGCTTAACACCCCCAAAAAAATTAAAGAAATTAAGGGAGTTAAGCTTAACATTCAAAAAAATAGAAATTTTAATTTTAATAAAATTAAGGTGTCAAAATTGGGGGGCTTAATACCCGCAAATTATGGTATTTTGATGAAAATATTATTATAGACTTAATTGATATAATGAACTTATATAAAAAGGATGAAAAAATAATGCTGTAAACCCCGGGGTCATCCGTCACTCCAAATTTTTGATTTTTTTTTTGGTTTAAGGATGACGATTTCTTTCCATGGTCGTCCGTCACCCTTAAAAATATAAAGATTTTGAAAGGTTACGAATGACAATATCCAAAGGAGATTCCTGTTTTTCAGTAAAAAAAATAAATTTTTTATTAAATTTTTATAAATTTTTGAGGGCGATGAATGACGATTTCTTCCTTTTGTCATCCGTTCAGTTTGAAATTTAGGGTATTTTTTGAGAGTGAAGGATGACGATGTCCGAAGGACGACCCTGGGTTTTACAGTATTTAATATATGTAATTTAATATTATTATTAACTTACAATTATTCAGAAATCACAAATTATTTAATGCTATATTTAATTATTATAAATTTTTTAATTATTTTATATATATAAATTAAAAATATTAAAATAATAAAATAAAATAATATAAAATGTTAATTATTTATTTTATAAAAAACAGCATAATATAATATTTAATATATTTAAAATAAATTATTTTATTTTATATTGATAGATATAAAAATTAATATCAGATAAAAAAATAATAATTTTAAATCACTAAAAGTGCATATATCAAAATAAGATAAAAAATTTTAAAAATGTCTAAGTAACTAATTTGTAGTTAATATTATTTATAAATTTATTATTTTTTAGATAATAAATAAATATTTATTTTAAATTATATTTTTTAAATAATAAATAATATAATAACTTAATTTAAATTATAAAATAAATTTTTAATATGAATTTTTTTTAAAATTGCTTTTTATTAAGTAAATAAAATTAATCATTTTTTTTAATAATATAGTGATTTATTCATTTAGAATTGCATCATCTTCCTATAATTAAAATAAAACTTTAATAAATGAATAAAAAATCTAAAGGATTATTAATAAAAATAGATACTTAATTCTTTGTTTATGATAATAAATTATATGAATGCTTGGATATAAAATCTTTATAATATTAATATTTATCTTGTTGAGTAAAACTTAAAAGAAACTCATTAATTTAAAATAGAAAAGCATTTTATTCTTCATTCTTATGATAAGAATTAAGTAAATGATTAAAGAAGTATATTTATTAAATTGCAATACTTTTTTTATTATATAAGATAAAAGATAATAAAGATATAATAAATATATCCATTTTAAGTATTTTATTACAAAATTCTATATAAAATTAATCAAAAAAATTTATTAAAAAAGAGATGGGATAATATATATAATTGAATAATTATAGTAGAACTAAAATAAATTTAAACAATAAAAATTTTGATATAAGAAATATGGTGATATGCTTAAAGGAAGCAAAGATATCTTGTTTCCTTTGAGGTTTCCTAATCTGAACTGATTCCCTATTCTTCATTTTTTTATTTAAATATATTGAAAAGTTATTTTTTTAACAATTTTAATTTTTGGAAAATCTCCTAAATTTTATTTGAAAATTATTTTTGATAATAAAGTTCATGAGAAACAAAATAAATAAGGTTTCTTTTTTTTCTTATAATAATGTACCATTTCTGATTAAATAAAATACCCTATCATATTATCTACTTTATGCACAAAAGACCCAAAATTTTAATTTATTTTTAAAAATTTTTTAAGGTTAGTAGGGTTTGTACAAGAGTTCTGCATATATCTAAAGAAGCTTTGTTTGCTAGACCTAAATCGTAAAAAAAATTTTTCTGAAACCTAATCTTGTATTCATAAATTATAAATTAAAAATGAGAAAAGAAGGAAAATTTTACAGATAGCCTCTTTTTCCTTAGAATCTTTAAATCTATTGAGAGAACAGGATATGCAAATTAGCCAATTTGTTATAAATAATCTCTTCTTTATTAAAATGACTCTAATCCCTAAAATTTTAGAATAAAATGCTTTAATTTAAATTAGTTACCCTTTTATTATAAGATGTTACTCTTAAGTTTATATAATTAGAGTGGTATAGATTATTATAATACCAACAAGGTGGTATTAGAACCTCCTCCCACTAAAAAGAGAGGTAATTTTTTTAAGGAAGTTGCTCTAAAATGATAATGATTTTTGCAAGGTAACTACCTTGAAAAATTTTTTTATTTAAAAATCCAATGGTCAACTATTTCAATTTTATAATAAAAAAAAGAGGGGGATTATTTTGGCCATTTTTTTTTGGAAATTTTCTAAACTTTTGGATGTGTGGTTCTATTTCGAAGGTAGTTCTAATATGACTTTTACTGTATAATTAATTTTTAATTTCTCATAATATTTTAGGATGAAAACCTGAAAATAAAAAATTGGAAAATAAGAGAATATAAAAATAAAGAAAAGTTTAGTATTTTTCAAATGGTTATAATGCAAATCTCTTTATAATAAATATAAAAAAGAAATGAAAATAAAAAGTCAAAGATATTTTAAAAATAAATCTTAGAGAAATTAACAAAAATATATATAATTACCTGATACCCAGGAAGTTTGTAAATTACAGTAAAAATTAAAAAATTATTTTGAGATTTTTATATTTCAAAGCAGAATAAATGAAAAATTAGGAAGAAATTATAATAATAAATATAATATCATTATACCTATAAAATTTTTTTAGATATAATTATCTTTAAAAAATTTTTATAAATTATAATGAATTTAATCACAATTTAAAGACTAATTTATATGTGTTGATTTTAGTGTTATTTATTGAGAATTTTTACAAAAATATAAATATGTTTTAAATAAAATTTACTTATAGTTATCCAAAATTCACATTAAATATAATTTTTTTAATTAATTTTTAATTTAAATAATATTTAATATTTTGAATAAAATAATAAAAAATCTTTTTAAAAAAAAATAAAAAATTTAAATAATTAAAAAAATATTTAATTTATTAACTATTTTTAATATATATAAAAACTAATTTTAAAAAAAGGAATTGTCAAATTCCAAATATAATAAAATTAAAAATAAAAAGAAAATTATTTAAATTTAATAAAGTTCTTTCATAAATTATTAATCAATTAAAAATTTCTTAAACTAATATAATTCTTTAACTAATGACTTATTTTTAAACTTCTAAACCTATGGGCTAAATGAAGAGTTGATTCTTTTTGAATATTAAAATAAGCAATATTCTATTATTTTTTATTTGTTTAAAAAAATAATCTTTATTGTTCTGGTGGGAAACCTTTTTAATCTTGGATTTTAAATTTGAATTTTAGATATTAGTTGATATTCAATATAAAAATAATAGTTTTCAAATTAAATTTTTAATAAAAATTTCATACCATTAAATTTAACAACTAAATGAAGATTTGATTCTTTTTGAATATTAACAACATCAAAAATTCTTTTATCTTCTAACTGTTTAGATGAGATAATTTTTTTGGATTTTAGCATTGACATTTTCAATTATATTTGAGGATGGAAACATTAAGAGTAATAGTATCTTCAATTAAAGTTTTAACAAAAATTTTAATTTTAATTTAAATAATTATTATTTATTTTTTTTATATACCATAAACCCCGAAATTATATACCCCCTCTTAATATAACCCAAAAAAATTTTTTTGATGAATAAAATTTGTTCAATATTAATATACTCGTTCAAAAAAATATAAAAAAAGAAGGGCAATAAAGTAAGAAAAATTTTAAAAAAATCTTTATGAAAATATAAATTAAAAGAAAAATTTAAAATATAATTTATTTTATTTAGTTGGGAATTAATAATATATTCCCTTTTATTCCACCTATATAGAAATAAAGAATATTTAAATCAAAAAATTTAAATATAGGTCCACAATAATATACCCCCCTATAAAAAATTATCCTCTCTATCTAATGATTGGGAGGTATACAATTCCTGGGTTTAGAGTATATCTTTTTATATAAAATAATAATTTCCTAATTTTATTATTTTTTATTTAAAATAGTAAGCTTTATACTCACCATATATTCATATGTTGGCTTTTAGTGTTATTCATTCCCCTTTTAGTATAATAAATTTCTTGAGAAATTCCTATATTGAGAAGAACATACAGGAAAATTCACCAGACCTAGCCAGTAATATATATATTTTCTTTCTTGTTTACATTTATTCTAGAATGCTTTTAATTATTTTCTTTTTCATTCTGGATTTTAAATGTATATGCAAAATTTTATTATTAATATATAATTAATTTATTTTTAATTATTTAATGAATTCTATAATATTTAAATTTTTTTTATTAGTTTTCAATTATTATATTTTTTTAATATTTATTATAT
>JAJJLC010004401.1:0-10293 GCA_023806825.1 Ophryoscolex caudatus
CCAATCCCCAATCCCCATTAAAAAAGAATTAAAATATTTAAAATGGATTTTATTTTTATTTTTAAGTAAAATAATACATTCTAAAAATATAAAATTTAAATAAATGTAACAGAATAAAAATTAATTAAAAAAATGTCAGAGGATAAACAGTTACAATATCCTGAAACATTAGAATCTTTCAATAAAGAAAGAGAACGTTATCGTCCAAAAGATTTAATAGATTTTTCTATTGAATATTTTAAAGCCCTTCAAAATGGTATTCCTTTAAAATATAAAGATTTATCAGGATTAGAAAAATTTGAAATAAACCCAGAAGATGAAGAAATAATAAAAAGATTAGGAATTTCAGATGAAGATTTAAATAGAGTAAAAAATAGAAGAAAAATATTGACTGAAGAAGAGCTTTTAAATAAATTTAACGAACAAATATCTTATTATTCTCAAATTATTGAATCTAGTTCTGATAATAAATTAAATGAGCAAGAGATGCATAATTATCTTAAATTTAAAAAAAATACTTTCAAAGAAATAGAATTTTTAAGATTTATTAATGGCTTAGAAAATGTTTCTTTAGATAATGATAGAAGAATATATTTTACTAAATTTTTTAATTTAAATGATATCCAAAAAAAAGCAGTTATAGACTTACTTTCTTTAGATATTAATATAATAAAAAATTTTAAAATATATGATTGGAAAGAATATTTATTAAAAATGGATAAATCAAGTAAACATACTTATGCTCCATATGATAAAGTTAGTTATAAATTAGAAGAAATAAGCAAAAAAATTGATAATAATGAAGATTTTGATTATTCTGAAGCTGAAAAATTATATAACAATTATAAAGATTTATTTGAAAGTATTTTAAATTTAGATGAAAGTAATATTTATGAAATTTTTATTTCAAAATATCAGTTTGAAAGAATTATATTATATTGTATTACAAAAATAAATAACTCAAAAAATGAAAATTTTAAAGAATTATTTCAAAAAGTGGATAAAATATTTAATAATAGTTTTTCTTATTTAACTGTTTTAGATTATTATGATTTTATTTTAAATTGTTTTATCCCCTTATTAAAAACCAGTGATAAAACTTCACAAGAACATAGAGAAATGGAATCTTTTCTTAATCATTTTATTCCACAAATTCCATATATATATAATACTAATTTTGAAGAAGAAAAAAGTCTTTATTATAATATTGAATGTGTGAAATATTTTTTAAATAAAGCAAGTAGAATAAAAACATTACCTTTTAAAAAAATATTAATTGAACTAATTAATATTTTTGTTCAAAAAGTATCATATTTGAAAGAAAAATTAAATTTAGAAAATCCATTAGAAATAAAAAAAATATTTAAAGATAAATTAGAATTATTATCTTTACAATTAAATGAGTTTTATCCTAATTTAGTATCATTTACTAATAAATTAATTTCTATAGCTATAAGATATAATATTAATGATGGAAATTCGGAAATAAAAGATTCAATGATTTCAGAATTTAAATCATATGAACATATTGATCAAGTTTTAATTTCAAATTCAATGAAAATGTTTAAATTATTTGAAAATGATGAAGAAAAACAAAAAGGTATTGATGATACATTTGACTTATTAGTTAAATCATTATCAATACCAGAAATGAATGATGCTATTAAAAGTAATAAGAGGAGTGATGAAGAAATCATTGATTCTTATGCTAAGAATCTTTATAAAAAATTAATTAATACTCCTAGATATGATTTCAATAATTTGAAATATCTTAAATTTAAACATCAAAATCAAATAGTTTCTTTAGTTATTAAAAATAATAAAAATTTAGAAAATACTGGTTTATTTTATGATAAAGATAATATTCAGCCATTTTTAAATTATAATAATATGATAGAAGAAATTTTTAATTTTAGTAATTTATACTTTAAATTAATTTTTGATAAATCTATAAAAGAAATAATTCAAAATGATTCAAATGTTATTATTGATAAATTTAAAAATAATTTTAAAAAAGAGAATGAATATGTTGATTCATTACCTGAAAATATAGAAGAAAAAACAGAATTCATAGATAAATTCAAGGAATTTAATAACTTTCAACAAAAATTAATTTTAACATATTTAAATTTTATTGATAATATAAATTGTGAAAATAAATATCTAAATATAGTAAAAGTCCTTTCAATTATATATTTACAACCAATTATAGATTTTATTACAAAAAAAATATTGCAAGAAAGAACTGAAAAAGAAGTTGAAATAAATAAAATATTTTTTGAATGTTTATATGATGAATTAAAACATGTTAATTATCCAATATATATTTATGTAAAATATGATAAAGATATAAATATATTTATATCTTTTTCAAAAGAAGAAAGAGAATTAGTTGAGAAAATAGAGCAAGCCCAAATATTAAATTCAGAATTCAAAGTACCAAAATGCTTATCTTATAAAGAACTTTTAGAAGGAGAAGATTTTGAAATAATAATGACAGATTTAACTGATAATCATAAATTAATAAATGAATTTATAAAATTATATGACCCAAATAATTCAGAATCAATGATAACTGATTTTTCATTATTTAATAATGATGAAAGAAAAATTATTATCAGAATTTTAGAAAAAAAAGAAGGAAAAAATGTCTCTAAATTAAAAGATTATGATAGTCAAAATGAAGATAAAAATAAATTTATATTAAAAAAAATTGTTAGTGCTGAAACTGACCGTAAGTTATTAAATTCAGATGAATTTGGAAATTCTATTAAATTTTATTATAGAAAAGAATTACTTAAAACTGAAAAAGATCTTAATGAATCTAAGAAAAGGTTTATTTCAAGTATTTTAGATTATCCTTATGATCCTAATAATACTTATATAATTACTCATTTTTCAGGTTTTAATAAATATGAAAAAATTACCATAGTTGAGGATATTTTAGCAAGAATGAAAATTACAAATTATAAAACTTTATATTATAGCATATTAGCATCTAATATAATAGAAGAAATACTAAGAGATTATATTGATATTGCTAAAAGGCATAATGATAACAAAATATTTATGAATAAAATTAATGAAGAATTTTTATTTTTAGTCCATTTCTTTGATCATTCAGTACTTAAATTTATATTAGAAATTGATTCAGTAGAAAATCAAACTATATATAAATTCACAAATGATTTTACTGATAAAGAACGTGAATTAATTTGTATATTCTTAGAATTATATAGTTTAATAAAAAAGAATAATAAATATAATGACTTTAAAGAAGAATTACATAATTATTTAGAAGATTTAACTTATAATCAAAGATTAGAAGATATAAATAATAAATTAAATAAAATTATTAATAATGAAGTAATTAAATATATGTTTATAATAACTGCTGAGGAAATAAAAGAAACAGCTTTAGAAATAGATTATATAATAGAAGAATTAATATCCAATGATAATAATAATGAAGATGAAACATTAACTCCATTAATTAAAAATTTATTTGAAACACTTAATATGCAAGAGAGAGAAATTGTAATAAAATCTTTAAAATGTATATTAGAACAAGGAGGAAACCAATCTATTAAAAAATCTATTGAAGAATTGGAGCAAATGAAGGATAATGAAGAAAAAAATTCTATATTTAATAATATACGTGATTCATTTGATGCTATTAATAATAATTTTTTAAAAAATAAAGATAAAAATGAAAGTTTGGGTGGTTTTCAAAATTTAAAAAATACTTTAAATATAGTATGCGAAGACTTATTTAAATTTGTTGATAATTGTAAAAAAGGTAATTATAATTTAAGAAAAATTAAAGCAATATCTCCCATTAAAGTAGAAATAATTAACCTATTAAGCTTTAGATTTTTCAAATGTATTTTATTCCTGTATATATTTGGCAACTATTGAATAGAACATAAGGAGTTAAAATACCATAACCATTTCAAGAAGAACTTCTCAAGTCTAAACTCATTTCAATGATATCTTTGGATATATATATTAAAAGTGCTTCTAAAATAAGAAATTGAATTATATTTTCAATTGGTTGTGGAGATGAGCTAATGGGAAGACAATAAAAAAAGATATAAAAGAAAAAATAAATCTTTAAAAGATTTCTTGACTCCTATTATAAGAAAGAAAGTAGTATTTACTAAATATATATGAAGTATAATAGATCAAATATATAATACATTCTTTATTTAAAGAATTTAGAGCATACAATGAAGTCCAAATTTTTTCAACAAAAAAACCAGAATAAAGAAGGCTATTTCTATAGAAGAATTCACTCTTTAAATTATTCAGTAATATAGTTGTGGTATTTTAATATCCATTATTTTTTATTGAATTTCAATTGATTTGATTTTTGTAGTTGGATAGGTTCAGTTTATTTTTTACTTGTCTTTGTTTTTTCTTATTCATTTATTTGTATTTGTATTCGATTTATTCTAAAGAAATTTTCATTTTTGGAATAGGATTTATTGTTATCTAGAATTGGGAGATTTTCTTTTTGCATTTAATTTTAGAAGAATGTCTTTTTATCTTATAATAAAAAATTCTTAACATTCTTTTTTAATCTCTTTTTTGTTAAGACTAAGGTTTTATCTTCCTGCCCCTGAATCTAATTTTTAATAATATATATAATAAAAATAAAGTATAAAAATATAAATCAATTTAAAAATTATAATTCATTTTAATTTTTTGAGGAAAAAAATAGTAAAAAAAAGTATCAGAAAATGAATAGAAAAATCTATCAAGCCATAAAGTCATGCAACTAAAACCTATCTTCAATCCTTAAACCCCTATTTTTGAATAGCCTAATCCCTATTAAATTTCAAATCCCAGATGAATTTACTTAATAAATAATTATTATAAATTTTTTTATATAAAATTTAATTTTTATTATTTAAATTTTGATTTTAAATCCTTAAAATCATTTTCAATATTATTTTACCTTTTAACTAATTCGTTATTAAAAATAAAATCAACTGTTATTATCTACTTTTATAAATCTTTAACATTTACTTGAAGATAAAATAAATTTTTACAAAAATATTTATCCTTTTGTCTAAAAGGCTAGTTTCATCGATAATTTTAGTAATTTTTAACTTTTTCAAATTATTGTGAGAAGCATTTATTTTGGTCAATTAAAAAAGTTAATTAACATATTCCTAGAAATATAGATTCCCCTATTAAATTTTTTAATTGTCAAAATATAAGCCCCTTTTATTTTTCTATAAGAAATTAAAAATTTTTTCATAAATCTACTGAAATCTATATATAATAAATTTATTTATTAAAATTCCTCAAGATATAGTTCCCCCTCTGATTTTTTAGCATCTCAACCAATTTTGGGACTTATATCCTGAGGAATATAGTAATTATTGCAAAGAAAAATATATAAAAACAAGACAATCAAAAAATATCTGGGACAATAGAATCCCCAAAATTTTATTCACTTTTCTTAATCTCCAGTGCTCTAAAAATAGAAAATAAATTCTATATATTAATTTAAACTTATATATATAATTTAATGCTATCAAATATAGGAAAACAAAAGAAGGAAAGAATAAAAGAATTAAAACAATATTTGAATATATTGGAATAGATCCATTTTCTCAGACAGGGTGCTTCCTCTTTTTTTAATGTAATTTTATTTATTATTAGTGGTTTAATAATAATTTTAAAACTGTAATTATCAATATATAAATGTCTACTACAAAAACAAAGGAATAATATACAAAAAATAATATTTCCATATCTATACCCCGTTTTATTGGATTATATAAGATCTTAATTATATTGTTTTGATATTTCGTATAATCATGTCATTTTAAGAAATAAAAATTTTTTATATATTTTATTTGGATATTTATTAGGAGGAACCAAGTTCTGTTCAAAATACCCAGAATGCCCAATTTCACTCAGTTTTATTTTGTTTAAAAAAAATTTAATAATATAAAATAATAATTAATGTAATTCTTTTAGGATTAACAAACTAATTATATTGTTTCCAAAAATTCAAGTAATGTGTCCTAATTTGTAAGAATTAGTGCATTCTTTTTTAAGTATACTTGAATAATATGATCTTTAGAGTCACAATACTGACATGTCTCAATAGGACAATGTCTTGTTAGGTGAAGATCTTATCAATTGTTTCATCTGGTATTTGGAAAATTCAATAAAAATTGCTTGTTTTGTAGTATACATATTTGCACAAAATAACTTTGATAGAATTTAGTCCACATTTAGTCCTCTGAACATTAAGTTAAATTAAAAAAATTTCTCTTTCATTTTTATCTTTAATTTTATATTTCTTTTATTTAAGTTCCTTTTTTACATCATTGTACTGGTTTCTTGGAACATTAGAGATTCTTTTGTTGTTTGATATACTAAAGTATAGGTTAGGGTCCATGATTTTGACTAATTAATTTTTATTTAATTTAATCAATAATATTTTAGGAAATTTTTGAATCAATACATAATATTATACTAATTTTCTAAAGGCCAGAATCTATTGACAAAAAATTTAGTTAACTATTTTCTTTTTGAATGGGTAAATTTTGGAAATTTTTCATTTAATCAACTAAAGGGAAGAAAATTTCAACTCTTATATCAGTTTCTACTAATTTTATTCTTGAAATAACTCCTAATCCAATGCTTTTTTCAAGAATGATATATAAGGATTTTAGGTTATAGGAATTGTCATCTTATAGTCAATGTAGTACAAGAATTCCACTATGAGTAGATTTTAAGTTAGAAAAGTTTGTATAATCAGTTAGGCAAGTTTCAACTCATTGGCTAAGATTTAGCTCTATTCATTTTAGTTGGATTTTCAATATAGATTCATTTATCTTCATCATTCACTTAGGTTTTAAGGTGGAATTAGACTGCATTTAATGTCTTTTCTTAATCAGAAGCATTCATCTCTTTACCATTATGCATATTATCTATAGAATTTATAGTTCTACTTGTGGTTTGTCCAATTCTGATCTTAGTTTTTCTTTTAGAGCAGAGTGTTGCATGCTTCATTTAATTTCTTTACTTTTTTAAAATCAAACTTATCATTCAAATTAAGTCATTTAACACCTATATGAAATTTTAGTTGTTTTGATTCTATTGTTTCATTAGGTAAACTAATTTAGTTCAATTTAATTCAAATACATGTTTTCAAATGTTTTTATTCTGTAAATCTTGTATTATGAGATAGTATCTTTAATCTTCAAATAGGTCATCTATTTTATTTTTTTAAAACTCAAATATCATGTCCTTAAAACTTAAATAAATAAAATTAAATAATTATATATTATCTTTTATTTAACATAATTAAAATATTTTTCTTTATTGACCATAATTACTAAAACAAATAATCCTAAAATCATTATATATGAACTATAAATTGATTGAAAATTAAATCCATTGACATCTCTAAAGATTAAGGTAGAATAAATAAAATGAAGAAAATTCAATAAAAAACTAAAGATATTAAATTATCCATTCCTATAATTTCTTTAATTAGTCTCTTTATGAATAGTATTCCTATTGGACTCTTTATTTAAATATTCTTTTAAAATTAAGTAAGTTAATTCAAGAGGGTTAGATAATAATGATATTTTTTTGTAATTATTATTTTTTTTTATTATTTATTTCTATAAGTTCTATCTCTAATTCCTTCTTTTATATAATTATTTTCTATATTCTTGATAGGATGAGTATTTTAATTGTTTTATTTAAGAATAAATAGCAGCCAGAACAATTTTTCTAATAAATGTAGAATTTTTTGAATATTTGCAATAACTATTTCCTATGTTGTTTGGATAAGTCAAATTATTTTCTTTTAATTGCTTTTCTTCATTTTTGATATATTAATACTTTCCTTTTTTTCTTTATCATTTATAATATTTTTATCTTCTTCTTTATTATTATTAATAATATTTTTATTATCTTCTTTAATAATATTTTTATTTTTCTTTAAAATTTATAATTTTTATTGCTTTTATTTCCTCTTTTTTCAATGCTATTGCTAGTTTATATTATTTTTTCTTTTTCTTCTTGAATCTTCCTCTTCTTTCTCTTTCTTGATGTTCTAAGTTTATTTAAATTTTTTTTTTTCTGTTTAGATAGATTTCTTTTAATCATTCATAATATATATTTTTTTATGACTTTATAATTATTTTTGGGGGTAGGGATTATATAAAGGAAAAGCTTTTTATTGTTATTTTTTAACTTTATTAAATTTTTCAATTTTTCATTTTTTTCATTGTTAGTTTTTTACAAGGAATATATATAAAATAAATAATATGAGGAAATCAAAAAAAATCAACACTCTAAGAGAAAAAAGTGTAAATGTATGGTCAAATTATATTTGAAAAGTAAAATGTTTTTAGGGAGAGGAAACTTAGAAATGCCATTTATTTAGTTCTTTTTCAATTTTCCTTAAAAAATTGCCATATGCTCATATGAAACCTTATTATTATATCAAAGGTGGAATGGAGTTCTCTTATATTAGGCGACTTCTTAATGATTCAAGAGGTTAGTTTTATCTTTATGTCATATAAGTGCATTTTTTGTCAAATGCCATTTTTTTATTTCATTTTCTAGAAAAAAGGTCTATATAATAACTAGGATAATATGTTCTTTTTTCTTCATTTTGTCTTTAATAATAAAGCAAAATCTGTTGTAAGAGTAATTTAAATTCTAACTCCAAGAAGGTCATGGATTTTTAAATGATCCGCTGATCAAAATGTCAGCAACTTGTCCGAACGGTGTCCCGGCTGTCCTGGCTATCTACATTCATTTTTTTATTGAAATTGATTAAAATAGATTAATTTTTACAGAGTAAAATTTGGGTGTTCGGAGTTTGGACATTCCGGACACCATCTGGAAAATTTCCTGACTCCAGGACATGTTGCTGACGTCCTGATCATTTTTTTCATCTACGACATCCAAGAATTTCTCACTATTTTTTCAAAATGAATGGATTTTTTAAGCCTTTTTTTGGGCTTTGTCATTCAAAAGGGAAAAAGGGAAAGAGATTACTTGGGTTACATTATACCAAAAAAAATCTATCTATACAGCCCTCTTTAACCTTTTAAGCTCCAAATTTTCCAAATATATTTTAAATCTGCATATATCTGGGAATAATAGCATAGAACATAAAGAGTTAAGTAATTAATCAAAAATGATTTTAAATAAAACAAATTCAAACCTAAAATAATTTTGGAAAATAGTAAATATTTTTATTTTAAAATAATGCTATTGAAGATTGGGAGTAAAATAGATATACAAAGAAAATGATGGAAGATATCTGACTTTTGAATTAATCTCCAATCCATTTTGATTTTTAATTTTAATTTTTCTAGAAAAATAATAAAATAAATACACTACATTTATATATTACACAATAATACCGTAAGTGATTTAGTCTTACCCCCCCGTGTCTAACCCCCCTAAAAATTTTTTTAATTTTCATGACCAAAACATTCTAACAAAGGTGAAATTTTTGACATGTCTAACCCCCAAGAAAATTTTAAAATTCTCGGACAGAGTGGGGTTAGACTATGTCACTTACGGTATTTTAAGAATTAAAAAAATAAAATTTATATAAATTTTATGAATTAAAATAAATTAAAATTTTTGTTTTTTAAATAATAAATATATTTTATATTTATATATAATATAATCTTTATTTTTTTTCAATTTAAAAATATTACATTTTGTGTGTATGTAAAAATTTTAAATTTTTATATTTTTATATTTTAGTTCATTTTTTTAAAAATATATATACTATTAATATTTTTAACTGCATTTATTTATTTTATCAATAATTTACATATAAATTTTTAATATTAATATAATATTATAATTTAATTTTATTTGAGTTCTATTGAATAATTTTAATATATCATTTTATTTTTATTAATATTTATTAATCTTTTATTAGCTAAATTTAAGATAATAATTAAGTTATTTTATAAGATATTTTATTTACAAGTTTTTAGATACAGAAAATATTAATATCTATCTCTTTATTTTTTATTTTCAAAATTTTTCATATTTTTTCACATTTCTAACATTTTTCATATATAGTGTTAAATTATTTTCGGACCCAAAATTCATACTTTTGATTAAAATGAAATTAAAAAAATAATAATCAACATTTTCAGGGGATTTTGATATCAAATGAATCTCCACTCCAATCCCCAATCCCCACTTTTTAATTTACATTTTATTAAATTTTTACTATAGAAATGTATAAAAATTTAATAAATTTTTAAAAATGAATAA
>JAJJLC010004402.1:0-10273 GCA_023806825.1 Ophryoscolex caudatus
CAGATATCATTTATAATTTTATTAAATATTATTAAATAATAATTAAATATTTATTAAAAAATATTTTAATAAATAAAATAATGATAAATAATAATTAACATTAAAATAAGAAATAATAAAAAATCATGAATATAAAATATTATAAATAATATTATTTTATAATTAAGGATATTTAGTAATCAAAGGCAGAAAGAGTCCCACATAATTTATTGTCCTCCATTCCAGATGTACTAAAAGTAATAATACCATTAGTAAATTCAACCACTGAGGTAATTCTGCAATAATCTTTACTATTTATTTTATCAGAAACCTCTTCTTTTTTTATTAAAAAATTCAACCCATTATTAACTAATTCATATTGCATAAAGGTAATTTTATTAATTTTATTCAAATTATTTTTATCTTCAGATTCTTCATCATAATCTTTAATATTATAATTACTAACAGATATTAATATTGTTTTATCTTTCATCAAGGAAATTGTTTCTGGTTTTCCTTCAAATATATTGCATTTATAAATTATTTGTCTATGAGTTATATCAACTAAGCCTATTTCATTTTTTAATAATATTCCCAAAATATTACTATTTATTAAAATCATATTATTTCTACTTTTAAATTCTAAATCAGAAATTTTTTTATGATGTGTTAAAAAATCTTTTTCATCATTTGTAATATTAAAAAAATGAAGATTTTCATCAGTAGAAATAGCAATTACTTTATTATTAATTTCAATTATATCATATAATTCTTCATTTTCTATTAAATTTTTTTGATTTTTGAGATAGGCTTTATCTGTTAATTTATTCCAAATTGTTAATATTCCTCCAAAAGATATAGATAAAATGTGTCCAATATATAATTCTATACCTTTATATATAATATTATCATATCCATCAAAAGTAAACTCAATAACATATGTTTTATTTTCTTCTATTATTTTTATTTTTTTCATTGTATAATCAAAACTTGAAGATAAAAAAGTATTAGGTTCTTTTAATAAATACATATTATTTATACGTGAATTATGCTCTATTATAGAAAATAAACAAATAATATCACTAGTATCATATATATCTATTTCTCCATTTAAAAATCCAACAGCAAAAATTGAAGAATTAATTTCTAATAAAGAATACACAGTATTTTCATATTCTTTTACTGTTAAACGAAGAGATTTTGCTTTAAATTCATTGAATGTTATGCCATCTGATAAATAAAATTCTTTATCTTCTATTGGTGTGATATCATTTATATTTATAAGTGGTTTGGAATTTGATATATCATTGTTGTTAATACTTAAAGATAAATCATTCTTAATATTTAATGATTGATTATTTTTATTATTAATAGAATTTTCCTCATTATTTTCATTTTTAATATTATTTTTATCTTCCTTATTATTAATATTATATTTAACTACTTTATTATTATAAATTTTATTTTCATTTTGATTATTCTCATTATTTGGTTTTTTATTTGAATTATTAATATTTTCATTATTAAATTCATTTATTAATTCTTTATTTATTTTTTGTCCCATAAAATTAAAAAATCCTAAATGTTGAGTGCTCATAGAAAAACTTAAATTGAAACTGGCAGAATTATTTAATAAACTTCCTCTTTTTTTATCATAAGAAGGATCTTTGAATATATTTTGAACTCTTTTTTTATCTTCTTTTATTGATTCATTTAAATTATTAAAATGAAAATTAAATTCATCAACTGAATTACTCATTTTGAAATTAGACAATGAATTTATTTTATTTGATTTATTATATATTTTTTTATGTCTAAACATTCCAAATAAATCAAAATGTTTTTTTAACTCAGACTTTTTCCCTTTAATATTATCTTTGCTATTTATATCTATTAAATTAGAATTACTTTTTGAAGCTTTGTTATTTTGTATATTTATATTTTTCCCCTTTTTATTAATGTTTTTATCGGAATAATTTTTATTATATTCTTCAATTGTGTTAATTTCATTGTCTATTTTATTTAGTAACTTAGGTTTATTTGGTTTATTTTTTATATCATTTTTATCTTTGATAATATTACTATTCATATTTAAATGTATTTTTTTATATACTTGATTTGAATTTTCTTTTGGAAAATTATCTTTTTCTTTATTCTTTTCTTTTTCTTTTTCCTCTTTTTCTTTTTCTTCTTTCCCTTTTTCCTTTTCCTTTTCTCTTTTTTCTTCTTCTTCTTTTTCTTCTTCTTTCTCTTTTTCTTTTTCCTTTTCCTTTTCTCTTTTTTCTTCTTCTTCTTCTTTTTCTTTCTCTTCTTCTTTCTCTTTTTCCTCTTCTTTTTTCTTCTTTCTTTCTTTTTCATTTCCTATTTGGAATTTTTGTAGTATATTTTCTTTTCCTTCCTCTTTTTCAATCTCTTTCTCTATTTCCTCTTTTATATCTGAATCTTTTTCATTATTATTATTTTTGCATAAATTATCTTTGTTTTTATTAGATATAATATGATTTGTATTTTTTAATCCTCTGCCACTTGTATAATTACTACTACCTTCACTTACTGTATCATTTTCATCTTTAGCAATTTTTTTTTTAATTTTTTTTACTTTCTTTTTCACTACTTTCTTTTTTTTCTTAGATGTATCATTTTTTTCAAAGTCTACAATATTATTTTTCTCTTTTTCAATATATTTATTCTCATCAGACTTTTCTAATTTTACATCATCATTAGAATTAATAGTATTTTCTTTTTCAGATATTGATGCCATATTTGAAAATTTGTTATCTTTATCTTTATCTTCATCTTTTTTTTTATGTTTTGGATATCTAATTTTCATTTTATATTCTTTTATGTCATCTAATTCTGATTTATTATTATTAGTAGGATATTTATCATTGTTATTTTTTAAATTATTTAACTCATATTCATTAACATTATTTGGCTCAGAATTAGTATTAATATTTTTATTGAATTCTTTTATATTATGAACTTTTTTGACTTTTTTTAAACTTTTTACTTTTTTGTTTTCAACAAATTTATTTGATTTATTATCTAATAATAATTCTGAATCATTTATATCCAATGTTTTCTTTTTTTCATGAATTATAAGAGCATTTTTTTTCCCATCTTTTTTTTCTATTTTTTTATATTTTTTAGTTTTATCATAGGATTTTACTTTATTTTTATAATGAGTTTCAATATTTTCACTATATAATTTAATTTGGTATTCATTTTTTTCATCATTATTTAAATTTTTTTTTTCAGGTTCTTTACTATTACTTTTATTATCATTAGTTAATCTACTATTTATACTTGAATAACTTCTTTTACTATGAAATTCCTGATTTATTTTAGCTAAGTCTTTATTTATATAATCATAAAAGAAATTAAGTTGTTCAATATATGTATTATTTTTATCAATATTAAAAGGAGAAGTATTAAATAATAAATTTTTTATATTTTTTATTATATTATAATTATCAACTTTTCTTTCATATATTTTTATTATATTTTCCTTAAATTTTAATTCTGCTTCTTTATATTCTAAAATTTTATTTACTTCTCTTTTTATTTTTATTATTAATTTTTTAATCATTTGATTAGCCAAATTTAAATTCTCTTTTTCTAAATTATAATTATCTTTTATTCTTTTTAATTCTTTCCTTCTTAGTATAATATCATCTAAATCAACTATTTTATGTACTTTATGTTGACTATAATAGCAATATTGGCATATATTTTTATTACATTCTAGGCAATAATAATCATATGTTTCATTGTGAAGTACACATGTCGTGTCATATTTTTCCAAATTTATGTAATGATGAACCAAACTTTGACTATCATTATTATTATTGAATATTAAATTATGGCTTTTTATACAATTTTTACAAAATATTTCATTGCATTCTTTACAATAATAATTTTTTCTTTCATTTAAATAATCTATTTTTGATTTACATTGTGAGCAAATTTGGTTATAAAAATTATTTGAATAACCCTTTTCAAGATAATCTTTTATATCCATTGAAATATTATGACCTAAATTACAATTTATTTTTACAGTATGAGTAGTATGATTTAAAAATATTAAAGGTATAGAAAAACAATTTAAGCATCTAAGAGATTTATTTTTTGATTCCTCTTGAGGTATTTCTGTTGACATTTCCTTATTTTTTTCATTATCTAAATTATTTTTTTTTTTTAGGGATTTTTTTTTAGATGTTTCCTCACTTTTATCGTCAATTGTATCTTTTCTTTCTTTTTCAATGCTTCTTTCTCTCACTTCCATTTTTTTAAATTTTATAAAAAAATAAAAAAATATATAATAATATATTATATTATATATTTAATTTTTTAATTTAATTTATATTAAATTATAAATAATTTATATATAAATTAATTATACATATTTTTAAATAATTATTAAATATAAAAATTTTAATAAATATTATAAATATTAATTTAATTATTAAAAATGACTTAATTTAATAAATCTTGGATTTTATTTGTAACAAATTCATTAAAAATTGTATTATCAACAAACAATTTAGTCTGTTTGAAATCATTATGATATTTTTTACATTTTGAACCAGATGAAATAATAGCATATTTCACAGCATTAGCAATTGTTATAACTATTTCTTTATCCAAATTAATAAAGTTATTTAAATCTTTTATAAAATATAATTTATTTTCAATTAGAATAAAAAGTAAATATCCCATTATTTCTAACATAATAAGATTATCAATGCATATATCTTGAATATTCATATATAAATTAATCATTTTATTATGAATAATATCTTTTTCTTTATTTGTTAAATTTGACGAATAATAATATATTATATTTTTTATATAATCATTTGAAATAAATATTTTTGAAATATCTGAAATTTTATCAATACAAACCTCAACATAGCACCTGATAATTTCGGCTAGATCCATATTATTTTTTAATAAAATATCTTCTATAATAGACCAATCATACTTATTTCCTATATTTTTGATTATACTTAATTCATATTTATTATTTATATAATTATCTTTAAGAAATAATTCATAATTTTCAATATCTTTCTCAATTATTTTTATTATTTCTTCATTATTATCATTTGTATTGCTACTAACTCTTTTAATTAAAGGTGAACCATTATGAATACTATCTCTGTTAGTATAATTTTTATATAATTCAAAATTATTATATGTATCATATATATTGGGTTCTAAAGTATTATTTTTGATTGAAAAAGAATTATCAGGACTTACACTTTTTAAAGATTTATTTGAATGTCTTCTTTTTCTAGTACGATGAGATTTATTAGAAGATAGACTATTATTATCTTTTTTATGACAAGATTTCCTTTTAACATTATTATTATTATCTTTGCCTTTAGCTAATATGGATTTTTCATATAATGAATCTTGCCATTGATTTTTTTGTTTTTCAATTAAATTAATAATTTTATATTTCAAAAAACCTGGTAAACTTTCATTTTTTAAAATTGTATTTAAATTATTTCCTATGAAATAATTTAGATATTTAAAATTGTTTATATTTTTATTTTCATAAATTTTTTTTCCAAATTTTGACAAAAAATTAACAATTGCTTCTAGACATAAATATTTTTTAAATTTTTCAATTTCATTAATTATATTTATATTATTATATTTATTAAATAATTCTTCTAAATAATAAAAACCAATATCTTGATCAAGTATATTTACATTTATTAATTCACAAATAAAGTCTATATTTCCTAAAAATTTTTTTTTAATTAAAAAATATTTTTCATCTTCTATATTTATATCAGTAATATTATTATAATCATTTAAATTCATATTATTTAATTCATTGAATTTAATTTTACATTCTTCCATTAAAATTGTTTTAAAATTAATATTATTATATATTATATCTCTTAATTTATTAAATAATTCATAACATAATTTAGCATATAAATTCACAAATCTTTTTTCTGTAATAGCTTTATCTACTAAAACTTTTATTAAAATATATTCATTAAAAATTATATCTTTATCAGATAATAATAAATTATTATCTTTATTTAAAGTTATCAAAGATATTATTTCATTCAATATATTATTTAAATTATCAACAGTTAACATATTTAATAAACATATAATATCATTTCTAATAGTATTCTCTTCCATTTTCTTTCTTAATTCTTTAATATATTTTTCAGCTTGTTCAATCTCTTTAGATAAATCATATCTTACCCATTCCATTTTTAATTTTTCAGGACAATTAACATTATCAAAATTAATATTATTATTATTATTATCTTCATCATTATTTTTTTCATCAATTTTCATTGTATCATTTTTTTCATTAAAAAAATTTTTATTAATTTTTTTTTTTAAATCTTCTTTTTTATTAGGAGATAAATAATCTTGAATTAATTTTTGTATTTCATCTTTTTTTAATTTTTTTTTATTTGAATTTTTATTATCTTTACTTATTTGTGTATTTTCATTTTTATTATTAGGTTTAAAAGATAATAATATACAATCTTTTTCTTTCTCCATATTTTCTAGATGTTGTATAACATTTTCTGGTAATAAATTATTATTATTAATACTATATTTATTATTTTTTAAAGATAAAATATAATTATAGTTATATTTTTTATTTTCATTATTTTTATTATTTATAATTATTATATTTTCATTTTTTTGTGGCATAATATTTTCATTATCATTAAAACTTGGAATTATTTTTGGTACTAATGCAAAATTAAAATTATTAATTTCAATATTTTTATTTGGATTACATACATTATTAGAACTTAATTTATTTATATCTTTAAAAGAGAAACTATTACCTAAACTAATTTCAGAATTTTCTTTTTTATTATAATTATTGTTTGTTATTAATAAATTAACTTGTTTAACCTCATTAAATAAATTATTTTTTAAATTTTCATTTTTTTCTTTCTTTAAATTATTAAAATTTGTTTCGGATTTATTTTCATTCATATTTTGATTATAATTTCCTTCAAAACTAAAAAATGAAAAAAATTTTTGATGAGTATAATATTTATTTTTAATTATATATAATTTATTGAAATAACATTTATTATCATTCAAAGGGATTTTATATATTTTTAATTTTTGTTTGGTCATATAAAGTCCTGGAATATTTGGTATTTTAAATATTTCATTATTATTTAAATATAATATTTTTGATAAATAACTTCCAGCATTTTTATGAATGATTTTAGGTAAATAAAAATTATAATATTTTTTTTCTAAACACATTTTATTATTAATTATTTTTGTATTAATTAATTTATTATTTTTTTGTATTTTTTTATTACAATTTTCAAGCATTGATATACTTGAAAAATTATTATTATAATTTAAATTATTAATTTCTTCATATTCACAATTAACTCTAGGAGTTAATTCTCCTTTATATATTAATACATCATTTTTTTTGATAATATTATTATAATTATTTTTATCTTTTTTATTTATATTATCTTTAATTATATTATTATTATTATCTTTATTATCTTTAATATCTTTATTATCTTTATTATCTTTAATATCTTTATTATCTTTATTATCTTTTTTATCTTTATTCTTTAATTTAAATACTTTATTATTAATATTTGAAAATAGTTTTTTTGTTCCTTGATAAAAATTATAAACAGTATTCAATTTTTTCATATATATTATTTTTTCTGTATTTTTTTTTGATAAAGCTTTAGTTTTTTTAGCAGTGTTTATATTCATACTGTCAGTATTATTTTTTTTATTATTTATATGACTACTTAATTTTGATTGACTTTCTTTTGAAGATACATTTACAAAATCAGTACTAATAATATTATTATTATCTATTGTATCTTTTATAGATTTTGGAGCATCAAAATCATATACATTATTATCTTTTTCTTCATAATCTGTTAAATCATTTTTATTTCTAGAATTAATATCACTTAAATCATTTAAATTATTTTCATTATAATTTGAATTAAATGAATTTAGTTTACTTTCAAAATGGACAACTCTTTTTATATACATAGAATTATTTTTATTCATTTGTTTAGGTCTGAACTTTATTGGTTTTTGATATAGAAAATTTTTATTTTTTGCTTCATTATTCATATTAACTATATCAAAACTATAATAACTATCTTCATTATACCATTTTTTATCATTTCTCTGAAATGGCTGCATAAATCTTGAATAAATTGTATTTTTATTATTATAATTTTTATTATTGCTTATATTATCTTCTTCATTTTGACTTGAATCATATATATTATAATCATAACTACTATTATCTTGTTTTGCAGTCATAGGAGAACGGTTCATATAATAACTTTTATTATATGTTTTTTCTTTAAATGGACTTCCTTTTGAATAAAAGTTATTATTTGTATTATAATTAGGGTTTCTATAAGATGAATCAAAACTATCATTTATATTAACTATCATTTCATGAATTTTATTATTTTTTAAAGGCCGATTTGAAGAATAATGATTATTTGATAAATTTATTTCATCAGCACTTATGTCATAATTATATAAAGAATTAATCTTATTGTTTTTAATTTCATTTCTATTAAAAGCTTTATTTAAAATAATAGGCTTTCTATATTTATTTGATATATTTAAAGATTGGAAACTATCATCATTATCATTTCTTTTAATACTAGAATCAAATACCCCTACATTAATATCATTTTTAGATATGCTTTTATATGTATAATTTTCATTATTTCTTATTCTATTTTTTGGCAAAGGTTTAGGTGAGTTATATTTTTTCTTCATATTATTTTTAGATTGAATTTGTTGGATATTATTATCCTTTTTATTATTATTATAATTATTATATAATAAATTTTTTTGATTAAAACTAGGTGATAATTGATTTGAATTTTTATTATATCTCATAATATCTCTTTGTGTATTATTTTTTTTCATATATCTTTTTCTAATATATTCTCTATTTTGATTATTAATACTATTATTGTTATTATTATATTTATCTATATTTATATTTTGATTTATATCATTATCAAAATCTCCTTTATTATTATAATCATTATAGTTATTTATATTTATAGAGTTAAATTGAACTTTATCTTTATTAAAATTTTTCATATCATTTAAAGTTTTAAAATGAGGATTATCATCTTCTCCTAAATTATTCCTAAAAGTAAATCTATTATAATCTATTGTTTCACCTCCTTCATTTCTATCATATATTTCATTTTCATTTAAAATATATTTACTTTTAATATTATAATTTCTTTTAATTAAATTTATATTTTCCGTTTTTGGTTTTAATATAGGATTAAAATTTATACAACTATTATTTGGATTGCACTTATAATTATTTCCTTTTTCTATTTCATAATTACTTAAATTATTATTATCACTATCATTTTCATTATCTTTTATATCATTATTACCTTTTAGAGGTAAAGACAAATTTTTAAAACTTTTTAAAAAAGTAAGAATTTTTGGCATATATTTAGATTCTTCTTTTTCACTTTTTTCATTTTTATCATTTTTATCTTTATTTTTGTTTGATAACAATATTTTATCATTTGGTTTATTATTTACTATATTTTTATTTATATTTTTATTATTATTTTTATTATCATAATAATATAATCCTGGTTTTTTTTGATTAACTTTTGTTAATATTTGCTTCTTCATGTTAGTATCTAATTTTTTTTTATTATAAATAACTTTACTTGAATTAATTTTCATTTTATTATTTATATTTGACATTGTATAATTCTTATTTTTGTCTGTATTATTTTTTTTTAGAATTATTTTTGATTTTTGAATATTATTCCTATTTATATATGAAGATACCAATTTATCTTTTGGTTTAAAATTTGTTTTAATATTTTTTTTAGAAAGATAATCATTAATATTTAAATTAGTATTATTATCTTCTTCATTATAATTATAATTATCACTAATTAATTCAGTATTTAATTTATTTGAACTATATTGATTAGAATTAGTTTTTTTTGAATTATTATTTTTAGAAGGAGATTCTTCATTTAAAGTTTTATTGGATTGCTCTTTAATAATGTCTTTGTCAAATGCATTTGAATTTGGATATTTTATATAACTATTGTATTCCATTTTATTACTAATTATTTTTATAATTTGAAATAAGAATTAAAGAAAAATTAATTTAATTTTTTTTTTTAATTATATAAAATTAATATATTTTAACTGTTATTTTTAATTTTTAATAATTATATGGGGATTGGGGATTGGGGATTGGGGATTGGGGATTGGG
>JAJJLC010004403.1:0-10256 GCA_023806825.1 Ophryoscolex caudatus
TAATAATAAATTTAATATATAAATTTATTTATTTATTTTTGATCTTATTAATTATTAACAATTATCTTATTTACAAGTTTTCCTCTCTCTAAAAGTAAGAATGAAATAAAAGAAAAAATATATATAATTTTTATTTACTAAAATTATTCTAATTAAAAAAAATATTTTAATTATGTACTAATTTTTACTTTGAATTATGAGAAAAATATAAAAATAATATAAAAAGTTAATAAAATTAAATATATTTTAAATATTTGAAATAAATATATTTTTTTATTTTTAAAAAATATATAAAAAATTTAATAATATAATTTTGGAAATAAAAATGGTAAAGAATGAATTTAAGATATTATTTATTATTTATCTTTCTCAATTAAAACTGGATAGAAGTTGATTCAATTATTAAGAAGAATATTTCTGTTTTCTAAAAGTAAAAGAGTTAATTAAAAAATAATATTTATTTATATAAATTTTTTAAATTTTTTTTTGATAATAAACTTATTTATTTAAAAATTATTTAATTCTTATTATAGTTTTAAATATAATTGAAATTATTTAAACTAAATTTATAATTATATTATAATAAATTACCCTATTTTAAATCAGGTACAGATTGTAATAAATATAAATCTATTTCATCTTTTGTTATAAATTTTTCACCTAAAGGCTTTATTTGAATTACTAAATTTAAATTCATTTTACCTATTTTAATCCATTCAAAATGTGGTTTACCATTTAAATATTTTTCTATACTTAATGTTGTGCTTGAAATCATATTATCTTTTGTAACATTTTTATCCCATATTTCTACTATTAAATCTTCTTTTTGATCAGTAATGATTAAATCTAATAATTCATTCCATTGTGGAGTTAAAGTATTATCTAAAAATTTTGTTTTAACTCCTATTTTATCTTTTTCAAACCTTAATAAAACATATGGGTCAGTTTTTGATAATAAATCCATTTTTGGCACATTTAATGCCTCAATCACAAATGCATGCAAAATCAAAGGATTAAAAATCTTATTTATAATAGGGTCTTCATTTGGAGGAGTTATATGTAAGCTTAAATATACCTCTTCTTCCAAAACAGCACTACTTTCTGATGATTTTGGTTTAGTTAAAGAAATAACTTTTTCTTCAGTTATCCCTAATTTACTTTGATTAATTTTATAAGAACCCTTACCAAATTCTTTTTTTGAGCCTTTTTCATATTTATATAAAATTATTTTAATTTCATCTGATTGCAATGAATTAATATCTATTGAAATATATTTATTAATAATTCCATCATAAGTGAAACCTAGAGAATTACTATTTAATTCAACAATCCATAATATATCTTTTTTTTTATCTATATTTAGTATTCTTTCAACTAATATATTACATTTCCAAATTGATGAAGTATTAAATGGTTTAATTTCATTAACAAAATTAATTCTAAATTTTCCTAGTGAATTCTCAAATTTTTGCCCTTCATTTTTAGAAATATCTAAATTTAATTCTTCTGAACAATTATTTGAATCTGATGTCTTAATAATTAAAATACTATTATCAATATATTCAAATTTAAAAAAATCAGAAAATTTACCAGGTCTTGTATATCTAAAATATTCATCATTTTTCATTTGAACCATACAAAATATATTAGGATTATTTTCTAAGCTTTCAATATTTATTATTTTAATGCTTGGACTAAATTCTTTTGTTTCAAAAGATTTATCTCCTGGTTGCATTAAATGAGTTATTAAATGAATTTTATCATACCATTTATTTTCTACAATTCCACATTGTAAATTAATAATTGGAATTATATTTTCACTCAAAAGGACAATTTTTGATGAATTATCTTTGTAAAAGATTTTTACTGACAATTGATTTGTAGAATAACTTGGAACATTAAAATAAAATTTTTTATTCCAATGAGGATTATTTGTACCTTTGATTTTACGAGTTTTTTTTTCATTTCCAGCTAATTCTAAAACACAAAATGTATTATTTAAATTAATATCAGGTAAGTAAAGATTTTTTCCTTCTAACACTTTTACCCCTAATATTAAATTATTAGCAGTTATTTTTTTTTCAATCTCTTTATAATCAAAAAATGGTCTATTTTTTGATTTACCAATTTGAATTAAATAAGAAATAGTTCCTTGTTTTAAATTACTTTTCTTTAATATAGTTTGTTCTGATATTTCATTCATTTTAATTGTTATATTTCCAAAATCTTCTTTATCTTTCAAATCTTTAATTTGAATTTTAATATCCTTTAATAAATCTATTATTGGTAAATTAATTATTTCATTTAAATTAGGATCATCCTTATTGTTATTAAAATATTGTTTTTTGGAACATATGTCTTCTGATAATTGATAATAAATAATGAAATCATCACAATTTAAATTTTCAACTTCTAAAAATTTAATATATATAACATCATAAACAAAATCAAAATCATTAAATGGAATTATATTTGGTGGAACCAATTGAGTTTGCATATAAATTTTTCCATTTTTCCCAATATTATACCAATTTTTTTCTTTTTTTCCATTTAATATGCTTGATATATATATATTTATATGAGGAAGATTATCTTCTTTAATTATAACACTTTTATCAGTTATATATATTTCCAAAATATCTGATAATGATTTAACTTCAAAATTAAAATATTGATTAAATGAAGGATTTTTTGTTGATTTAATAAATCTCATACTTTTTGCATTTAATGTATTTCTATCTTTAAATTTAAAAAGAATATATGGATTTGATAATTGGCATATATTATCGTCAAGATTTTCAGCTCTATAAACAAAAATACTAATAGACATTGTTAATTGTGGGGTAAAATATAATGAGAATTTTTGATCATTAAATGGTTTAGTTCCATTTGGAACAACTTCAATAAGACCTGTGAGATCATCAGTTATATTAAATATTCCATTTTCTAAATTTATAAAGTCAATAGGAATAGTTTTGGCTAATTCTGGAATATAATTAGAATTAATAATATATTGTTCAAAAACAATTTGATTTTGATTTGTCAGCAAAAAAGAAAAAGTTTGATTAAAAGCTCCACATGGAGTAATTATTGTTTGTTTAATATTATTATCTAATTTAATTTTCCAAAATTCATAAGAATTTTTTTCTGATTCATATTTTCCTATATTTATATTAAGAACATTTATTTTCAATTCTCTCTCATCCCATCTACTTTGTCCTACTTCAGTCACTTGCCATTTCATATGAATTGAACCTTGTTGTAAATTATAATTTTTTTCAACAACTTTTCCAAATGGTTCAGAAGTTAAATCAATTTCAACATTTCCTAAAATATCATCTTTTGAAAACTTATCTTTATCAAAAACATCAATTTTTAATTTCTCTTCTAAATTTTTAATTTTAAATTTAAATTCATCATAATATATAGGATTTAAATTAGAATAAATTACTCTTGATTTAAATTGCTCATTACCAAATTTGGCAATATAATAAGGATCAGATAATCCATTAGGATCACTTATTGCGAGATTAGTCATATTCATAATTTCTACTTGTAACATATAATATTCATCTGGTATTTTATTATAATAATCATAAAAATTATTTGTAGTAAATGGATTTTCATTTTTCTTAAGAATTTGAGTCCAAAATCTAAGTCCATTTATATTATTCCTATATATTAATCCTTCTTGTAATTCTGATGTTTGAAATTCATTACTTGATTCAATTGAATTAGAAGAATTTAGAGTTTCTATAATATATGAATCATTTTTAATTGTAATTGGAATTGAAAAGATAGCATCAGAAAATTGTGGAGTATAACTTTTATTTATACAAGATATATAATCTCTTACTGGAATTAAATCATTTTTCATATGTACTGCTACTGATTTTTTATCTAAACTAGAATTTTCTTTTAATTCAAAAATTTTAACATTCAAATTATATGGAATAAATTTTTTTGAAATAAATGATGGTTCATTTTCATCAGATATTTGCATAATCAAATGAATTTTTCCTTTGCTAAATGAAAACCATTTATCTTGATTAACTCCATATTCTAAATCAAATACTCTAAATTCTAATTTTCCAATAATATCATCTTTTTTTCCTCCTTTCTTATAATTAAAACATTTTATAATAATTATATCATCTCTTAAAGAAAAAAGGGGAATATGAAAAGTATGCTTAAAAATTGGATTTAAATCTTTAAAAATTATACGAGTTTTATCTGAATATCTCTTTTTTTTATTTTTTATATTTTTATTTAAAGATACTTTAACATAAGTATCATTTAATTGGTTTATATTCATTATTGGTAAATCCTTACATTTGTCCACAAATAAATGAAAATATCTTCTAGAATTAATAAATGGTTGATGTTTTGGAAATTCTATTTTAGAATCATTCAAAGACAAAGTAAATTTGCATCCCTCAAAATCTTTTTCTCCCATCTCTTTAGTATTTATTATATATTTAATTTCTTTGATTTTCCTTGATATTTTAATTTTACCTTTTATTTCATTTTTATATAAAGAAATTTCCAATATTTCTTCTTGATTTCTTAATAATAAATTAAATGTTTCCATAATAAATTTATCTGTTGTAATGATTGAATTATTTCCTAAATGTGAATCAGCTGTTTTAACTTTACAAAAATATTCATTTCCTTCTATAATATCATCAAAACTTTTTATATAGCATTTAAGTTTATTTATTTCAAACTTTCTTGAAACAAATATATCTTGGCATGGTTCAGTTATCTGATAAATTACAGATAATCTACCTGGATTTTCAAATGAGTTATTATATGGAATCATTATTAGTTCTTCTTCTTTTGTAACTCCATATTCTGCCTTACTTAAATCTATTGTAAATGTAGAAATTATATTTTCTTGTGAAGGGTCATGATTATAGCATAAACTGATTTGAAATATGTCAGTTAATGATTTAATCTCTTAATTTTTCATAATTCCAATTTTTATAGTACTTTTTATCAAGAAAAAAAAATTTTAATCTCCAATTGTATAAATTCATCCCAAAATGGAGTTAAAGAATTTTCAATAGTTCTTGTTTTTTTTATACTTTCAGGAACATTTATAAATTCTAATTTACAATAAGTATTGAGACTTTTTATATTATATCCTTTAATATCTTTTCCTTTTATTATTTTTATATTAAAAAGCATTTTAGTTTCAGATATAGGATAATATGGAATATTATTTTTAGGGCCTTCAAAAGGATTTCCAGAAATTTCAGCTATTTGTGTTTCTAACCTCACTTTTCCCCCTTTTTTATAACTACCCAATGGAGTCATATCATACCATTCATCATAAATATAATTTAATTTATGTTCATTTAATCTAATTATTGCTTCAGAAATAGGGGAATTTTTCATAAAATTATTTTCGTCCCATAATTTCACTTTAAAAAGTTCATTTAAATCCATTATATAAAAATGAAAATCTTCAAACCATTGTGGAGTTAAAGTATCTACTAATGTTTTAGTTCTTTGTTTATTAATATCATCATTAAAAAATAATTCTAAATAAGGATCAGTTTTTCCAGTATTATTTTGAAATTCTTTAGCCTCAATAACTCTTATATGTAACATCTTTGGAATATATTCTTTATTTTCCCATTTACATTGGTTTGCACAAGCTAATTGATATTTTATATGAATTAAACCTCCAGCATTTATAACTTTATCTTCAACAATTCCTGGTTTCATATCTTTTATAGCCAATTTCCATTGTCCTAATAAATCATTTTTTGAATATTTATCATAATCATAAAGAGATAAAGAAAAAATATCGGTATTGAAAGATAATATTTTAAATTGAAATTCTTGATTCCAAACAGGAGTTAATGTTTGTTTTCTAATTAAAGTCTTCTTTTTCTCATTTCTATTAAGTAATTCAAGAGCACAAAAAGGGTCAGATAATCCTGAATCATCTGCTACTGGTATTTTATCACCACTAATAATTTTTATATACAATGTAATATATGGATAAGAAATTTGAGTTAAATTAATATCTTGAAAAGGTTTATTACCTTTTTTATCAATTTGAAGAAATAAATGTAAATTACCTGAAGGTTCTAATGCTAAATTCATTTCTTTTGAAATACCTTCTTGAAGATCTGATAAAGATATCATAGTTTTCCCCAATAATTTATTATTTTCATTTTCATTTTTATATTCAATAATTAATTTATCCATAATTTTATCAATAATAATAAATGAAAAATCTTCTTTAATAATTGTATTTAATTTATCTTTTACTACACTTAAAGCACCTTCATCTGTATCAGCTTCTAATTTAATATTAAAATATGGTTTAGGATTTATTAATGGTTTATTTATTATTACATCAGAAACATCTTCAATCCATAGATTAATTTGGTCTGGAGAATATACCATATTGGTAAATGGAATAACTCCTGGTGGAGTTATTTGAAAAGATAATTCAATTGTACCACCACCTTTATTCCCTTCTAAAGGAATTAAAGGATAAATATTATAATTAATAAAGCCGGGATAATAATTTATTAAAGGGAAATCAACCATTCCTAATTTATCATTCTTTCCAACTTTATCCCAATCAAAAACTTCAACTCTAAGAATATCAGAATTTAATGAATTTATAGGCATAAAAAAATATTCATCCCATATTGGATTTATACTTTTATCTATCTTTCTACTTTTTTTAGAAATTTTTGTATTTAAGATACTAAATAAACAAAAAGGGTCACTTAATCCATTTGAATCAGCTGAAGGAAGATTTGAAGCTTTAATTAAATGAATGTTGATTTCCCATTGAAAACTTGCTATAAAATCCATTTTTTCTTCAACTATTTCTCCTTCAAATGGTTTTTCCCCAGTTTTTGTTACATTAATATCTATTTTAATTAATCCTGCTTTTTTCCCTTTTTGTGAAATCTGTATCCATCTTTTATAAATTTTTCCAATTTCAAATTTATTTATTTCCAGATTTATATTGCCAATATCATTATCTTTAAGCATTTCTTTATGTTTTAATTCAAGTTTAAAAATATCTTTTTCATAATCTGTTAATAAAAAAGAAAAACTTTCATTCCAAAAAGGAGATAAAGTTGAGTTCTTAACAGAAGTTGTTAAAAATGTTCTATCACCAATGATTGACATTCTACAATATGGATTTGAGAAACCATTTAAATTCATTGCTTTAATATCTTTACCTTCAATTATTTTTATATTTAAAGTTTTTGATGTAAATGGTTTATCTATAAAGGCATAACTTCCTGGAGAAGCAATATGATATTGAATATGAACAGAGCCACCTTTACTAACACCTTTTACTGGATTAAATGAAACCCATTTATTTTCCTTCTTTCCTAATGGTAAACTTTTAATAATAAATTCATAATTTGATATTGGATCATCTCTTCCAAAAGCATCCCAATCTTTAAGTGACATATGCAGTATATCAGTTCCAAGAGATTTTATTGGAAAATGATATTCTTCATTCCAAACTGGAGCTAATGTTTTCCTTATAATTTTTGTACTTATTTCTCCAATTTTATCTTTTGGTTTTATACCTAACATATATAATTTAATATAAGGATCAGATTTTCCATTACTATCCATTGCAGGAATATCTTTTGCTTCTATTATTTTAATATTTAATGTAAGTGTTTTACAAAGATATAAATTATCATTTATATTTAATTCTGGTAAACTAGAAAACATTTCTTTCTCATAATCATTAATTTCTAAAAATAAACGGACTTTTCCGTTTTTACCTATATTATAATTTCTTTCAGATACAACACCAAAGTGAAGAATGTTATATGGAATTTTTATTTCTCCAATTTCTATTTCTTTTTTTTTATGTTCAAATAATTTTATAATTGCAGTATTTTCATATGAATATATCATTTGAAATTCTTCAGTAGTATTATTTTCCTTTTTTTGTGTAGAGATAAATTGATTTTCTTTTTCATTATCAAATTTACCTGTCCAATATAAATATCCATCAGGAAGTTGTTCTTCTACAATTCTTATATTTAAGACTTTTTTATTCCATTTTTTTTCTTCAAAAGGAATATCACCCATTTGAGCCAAATGTAATAATAATTTTAAAGAACCTGTAAAATTAGTTTTATCTCTTAATTCAATACTCATATCATTAATAACGCCTGTATTTAATGATTTAATTTCTATTTCACAATTTCCAATTAAATCATCTTTAGAAAATTTATCTTGATCCATGCAAGTGATATTTAATACATCAAAGTTTAATGAATTTATATCAAATATAAAATATTCATCCCATTTTGGATTTAAACATTCTGAAATGACTGAAGTTATTTTTTTTTGATTATTAACTTTAAGTATACAATAAGGATCAGATAATCCATTTGAATCACAAGATTTTAAATTAAATGCTTGAATAACTTTTATAAATAATGTTAAAGGTTTCTTTGTTGGAAATTTATCTAATTTTTCCAGATTTCCAATTCCTTTTTTAGTTTTCTTTCCAGTATCTAGATGCTTAATAAATTTTATATTTAAAAAAGGGTTAGAATCTGTTATCTGAATATATAAATGAATTTTTCCACCTTTTTTCATTCCTTTTCCTGGTATTAATTCTTCTGTTATTTCTTTAACTTCATTAGGATTAATATTATTTAATTCAATATTTTTTGTTCCAATAATCGGATCTTTACCATTTGCTTCATCTTTAAGTTCTATTTGAATTGAAGGCTTTTCACATAATGAATATAATGTAATAGTTTGATCCCAAACTGGAATTAGTGAATTATTTACAACTTTGGTTTTGTGATAAAATTCTTGATCATTTAATTTAATCCTTATATAACTATCTGTTTTACCAATTAAATCTGTATTTGGAATATCATAACCATCCATTAAATGAATATGAATTTTTTTAATGGGAATAAATGTATTCATGCTAAAAGGGTTCCATCCTATTGTACAGATTTGATACATAATATGTAATTTACCACTAGAACCTTTTTTTGGATCTGATATTAATACCCATTCATCTTTAATTAATCCATTTCCCATATCTTTTACTTTAAAATCTATATATCCTATTAAATCATTAGAACCAATATAATCATAATCATAACAACTAAGTCTTATTATATCAGAATCATAATCATGAATTTTAACTGTTATAAAATAGTTCCATTTAGGCTCAATACTTTTATATAATATTTGAGTTTTTTTTATAATCTTTGGAGTTTTTAAATTTACAATAGTACAATATGCATCATTTTTTCCATTAGAATCCATAGCAGTTAATGATTTCCCTTCTATAATCCTAAAATATGCTGTAAGTTCTACTGGAGGTGGAAAATCATCAAATTTTTCATTTAAAAATGGCTTCTCATTAACTTTTGTAACCTGTATAGCTAATTTAATATTACCTTTTCCTTCTAGAGAATAATACTTTTTTTCAATTTCTCCAATAGGAAAGCCTATAAATATATTTGTTTTTCCAATTATATTTTTTCCTTTATTTAATTTAACTAATAAAACTGGTTCTTCAAGAGGCATTGCTAAATAAAATTCTTCTTGCCATATAAAATCATCTGTTTTTCTTGTTTCTTTCATTAACTTTTCTTTATATCCTACTGAAACAGAATATTCACCTTTATCAATATCCCTAGCAGATATTACTCTAATATTTGTAATTTTCATTTCAAAAGGTTTTTCAATAAATGGAGTCTCTTTTTCTTGCCCTATATGAATTAATAGATGAATATCAGGAATCTTATCTTTTATTATTGGATTCATAGTATACCATTTATTTATAACTTTTCCTGGCTCCAAAAATAAAGTTTTAATATTTAAATCTGCTATTAAATCATCTTTACCTAAATTATCATGATCATATAATTGAATATACAAATTTTCTTGATGAATATCTAAAATATCAAAAAAAAAATCTTGTCTCCAACGAGGAGTTAAACTATTGTCTATAATACGTGTTTGAGCATTTTGTTGACCAAATTGGATCTTGCAATATCCATCACATGTTCCTCCAATATCAACTACTGGAATATTTTTAGCTTCAACTACTTTTAAATTTAATTTCATTTTATTAGAAATTTATTATTAATTAAAAAAAATTAATTATATATAAAAAAATAATAATATATTTTATCTTTTTTAATTAATAAAAAATAATTTTGGGGATTGGGGATTGGGGATTGGGGATTGGGGATTGGGGATTGGGGATTGGG
>JAJJLC010004404.1:0-10248 GCA_023806825.1 Ophryoscolex caudatus
TTTAGGGTCATATTCAATCCTTTTTTCTTCTTCTTTTTTAATATCTTCTTTTTCCTTTTGACTTTTATCATCTTTTTGATCATTACTTTTAGTATTATTATCTGGATGCTCAGTCCTCTCTGTTCCAATCCTTTTTTCATATCCTTCGCCACCAATTAATGCTCTTTCAATTTCCATATTTGCCCCAATAATTTTAGGAACAATTTGTACAAAAAGAACAACCCCAATAACTCCAAAAAGATATGCTATACCATGTCCAACAGTAACTGCTGCTTCATATTTTGTATCAGATGTTGCTTTTGCAGCAGAGAATGCTGGTGTAGATGTTAATGCTCCAGAATAAATTCCCACCATCATTGCATTAAATTCTTGAGGGTCAGATTCATATTTTTTTCCAATATAAAAACAAGTGACACAAGTCAATGTTGAAATTAAAATAATAAATAAGCCAGATAAAATATATGATTTAAAATTTTTTTTTAAATTACTGAAAAAAGTTGGACCTGATATAAAACCAACGGAGCCAATAAATAAAATAAGTCCAAGATTTTCAATAATCTTCAATGAATTGGAAGAAATATCAACTGGCTTTCCTTTTACTTTTTGGGAAACTGTGCTACTGATATGGCCAGAAAATAGAGCACCATATATCAAAGCAATAATAAAAACACCAGATGCACCTAAACTAATTCCTTTAATTGTAATTCTACCTAATAATAAACCTATAGAAATGCATGCAAAGGCAGAAAACATTAAGAATGTATTTCCCTGGACTAAGATTACTCCAGAAAATAAATTCATTTTTTTGATAATAAAATAATAAAATAAATTATTTATTTAAAATTATTTAAATTATATTGAAAATATTATTCAAAAATAAAAAATTTATTATAATATTTATTAAAAATTTTTATAAATTTATATTATATATAATTTTTTAGTATATAAATTATTTCATATATTTATCACAAAATATTATTTTAAAATAATCCAATCTTTAGAAATTTCTTATTTAAAGCATTATTTATATATATTACTGTTTAAAACTTTCTTTTAAAGTCTTATATTATTTATTTGAGTTGGTCATTTCTGAGTCCCAAAATTTATTATTTTCTTGATAGTATGAGTAATATTAACAAAATATTAAAACTAAAATATCAAAATGTTTTATATTATAAAAATACTAATTATAAAAAATCTACAAATTTAAACTAATTAACTCCTTATGTTCTATGCAATAATTCCTGATATATGCAGAATTAAAATAAATTTGGAAAATTTGGAGTAGCTAGTTAATTAAAAAATTTTTTACTCCCTTATTTTAATTAATAAAGGAAAGAAATTTTTTTAATTAAATCAATTTTTACATATATATTTTCAAAAAATATTAACTAATAATTATATTTAAAAAATTTATTATATTAAATTATTTATTATAAATTTTTGCTTTAAGAAAATATATGAAATAAATATTTTCATTAAATTTCAATATTTTTTTTTTACCAGATTTTGTTATTAGGAATTTCTATAAAAAAAAAATTTTTTATATATTTATATTCTAATTTAATAATAATTAAAATATATAATTATTTTATTTTTCTTTTATTTTATTTATATTGATTAAAAATATATTTTATTAGATTAATTAATTTCCAAATCTTTAAGTAAAAAAATGGGATGAATATATTTTTTATTCAAATAAAATTTTAATAAAAAAATTTTATTTTTTTTTCTTTATTTTAATTAAATTGAAATAAAATTTTTTACTTTAAAAACTAACTATTTATTCCTTTAGATATTAACTTTTTATATTATATGCATATGTCCCTGAATATATACAGAATCAAAATATATCCAGAAAATCTAGAATCTAATAGGTTAATGAAATTGTTTTTTTTAATATAAATAAAAATTTAGGCCTCCCATGATTTTTTTCCTGACATTTGACATAGGGTCAACACAATATAGACCCCCCAATTATAAAATATTTAAGCCAAAAACATGTGGTTAATCCTCCACCCTATTAATCCCACTCAAAAATATTTTCTTATTTTGATGATAAATTTTTTACTTATTATTCTTATTATAACATTATAATTCATGATTTTATGATTAAAATTTTTTTTCTTCAGAATATAGACCTCCACCGATTTGAAAAAATAATGCACCTTATTGGGAGGCTTATATTCCGGCGAATTCTGTACTTTTATTTAATAAGAAAAATTTTAAAATTAAATTATAAAAAATATTATACTTTAACTTTTTTTATGTAAATAAAAATATAATTTTCATTAATTTATAATTGAATAATAAAAAAAAATAATATAATTATTTTTTAAATTTTTTAATATTTAAGAAATACTCTAAGATATAATTTATAATTTAAAATATATATATATAAATTATTTTATAAAATTTATTTAATATATTATTTATTTATATTGAAAAAAAATTAATATATTAAATTCTTATTTTTACTATTATATTTTAATAAATAAAATTCAAATTGATATAATGAAATATGATTTAATAATATACTATTTATAAAAATTGTATAAAATCAAATAGAAATCATTGTTTTTCTTATGTAAATCCTTATAAATAAATTATTTTCTTTTAATATTATCTTCAATTTTTATTAGTTTATTTATAAATATATTCTCTTAATAATTATTAAAAGTAAATCTCAGAAGATAAAATATATTATAAAAATAATTAATTCTAAGAGACTTAAAAACTTTATGAAATATTTTTTATGTATATTATATAAATAATACTCATTTTAGATTTTATAATGAAAATTTTTTAATATCTTTATGGAATTATTATGACAATTATGCCTTTAATACTAGGATTTTTTTTTTGTAAATATGTCTTTTTATTTAAGAGTTTATTCTTGGAATTTACTTTTTCAAAAATTATATTATTAAAATTGTCTAAATTTTAAAAAAATTTAAATTATTATAATTTATATAATTATTTTTTATATTAAATATTACTTTAATTTCTTTTTATGATATACAAATTTTTGAGTTTGAATTAAAATAATATTTTTATTTATTAATAATAATTATAAATATTAATTTCCTTATCAAGATCTCAAAGAAGATATCCATATTTAACTCCTTAGGTTTTATACAATAGTTCACCGATATATGCAGAATTAAGATATAATTGGAAAATTTAGAGCTTAAGAGGTTTATAAATAAAATAAGCATTGAATTTAATTCAAAAAATTATTATTAAGTAAATAATATATTTTGCCATTTCTTTACTGTTTAATTAAATATTTTTATAAGATTTTAAATTTTTAAATTAACATAATCTTTATTAAATAATAATTCTTTTTATATTTTATAAAATATATTTATATAATTAATTATTAATTTATGTATAAAAAAGATAAAATTTTTTATTTTAATTTATTAGGCTTCCAAACTTTTTATACTCAAATATATATTTTAAAATTTTTTTCTTTAGGGTCTAGTGGGGCCAAGTTGGTTAATGGCTTAGTATTAATAAAGATCAATAGGTACTCCATTTCTCTATTCCATGATGAATTCTACTATGTTTTCAGTTATCAAATATATAAAAAGAGACTAATAATAAATATATTAATTATAATATAAATTTTCATTTAATTATATTCAAATTTTTAAAAATATTATAATTAAATATTATTATAAAATTATTCTAACTAAAAAAATTTTATTACTATATTAACAATTTTGTTTTTGTATATTATATTAAAGTAATAAAGTTTCTAATTTATTGGTATTTTATTTATTATAAGATTAAAGTCTTTATATTCATCTGATTTAGGCAAATCCCTCTAAAAAAGGTAATAAAATTATTATAGTTTTTCCTTATATATTATAAATAATTTTCTTTTATAATATTGGTCAATTTAAAAATATAAAATATATATAATAATTAAAAAACAATTTTTAAATATATTTTTAAAAATTTTTTCATAAAAATAAATAAAAGAAATTCAAATCATAATATTTTATTATAATATAATAACTATTACTTAATATTATTATTATTTAATAATGTTTCTTATATTATAAAATTATTATCTTTTTATGTTATTCATAAAGAACAAAATTTTTTTTAAATGAATTAATGTCCAGAAATAAAAATTTTTAAATGAGGATAAATAAATATAAAGACTATATATTTCGTCAATTTCTTTTATTCTCTTTTATCATTAAAATTATAATTAGAAACCTTTCAATTAAAATTGAAAAGTTTTATTTAAAAGATAAGATATTAAGATTAACCAAATAAAGAAGATATTAATTCTAAAGTTATTGGAATATCAATATTTCTAACTTCATTATTTTTATATTGATTTTCATTTTTTTCAGTTTCTTTAGCAAATTTATTAAATATTTGTTCTAATGAAGATAATTGTAAAAAATATTGTTCAATATTAAATTTATTTTTATATTCTTCAATTATACCAAATAAATATCCAATGCTTTTTTCTCCTTCATTTTTATTCCTTTTTACCTTAAAAACTAAATTATTTTCTCCATAATCTGTGCAATGAATTTCTGGAAAATCTTTCAAAATTATTTTTATTAAATTTAAAGCATTTTCCAAATAATAAATCCATGATATAATTCTTCCAAAATATACATATTGACAAGCTTTAATTTCTTCAATAATTTTTCCTCCAAGAGACTCTATATTTAATTGGTTATAAAATTTTTCTAAATTATATTTTTTTAAGATATTTTCCAAATTTTTCAAATTAATTTGCAAAAATTTATCTTCATCCAAAATTTTATATTTTTCATATAAATTATTCAAATTTGGATTATTTATCTGCAAATTAATTTCATACCCATATCCATATTTTTCTTTTATTTCATCAGCAGTAGATAAGCATTTAAATTGACCATCAACTAAAATACCAATTCTTTTACACAAAGTTTCAGCTTCTTCCATAGAATGAGTAGTCATAATAATAGTTGATTTTTTTCTATTGATTGAAATACGATGAATTACTCCCCACATAAATCTTCTAGCTTCAGGATCCATTCCTGTTGAAGGCTCATCTAATAATATAATTGGTGGATTGCATATCATTGCTATAGCCACAGATAATTTTCTTTTATTTCCACCTGATAAAGCCCCACTTACTTTATCTTTAAATTCTATCAAACTCATTTCTTCCATTAATGCATTTACTACTGATTTAATTTTATCTTTTTTTGCTCCTTTTATCAAACCATAAAATTCTAAATTTTCATAGACTGTCAATGATTCAAAAATGGCATCAAACTGAGGACAATATCCTATTAATGAACGAACTTTTTCAAAATCTTCATTTATTTCTTTATTGTCAATATATATTTTCCCATATGTTGGTGTTATTTCTTTTGAAAGACATTTAAATGTGGTTGTTTTTCCTGCACCATTTACTCCTAAAAATCCAAAACATTCTCCATAATCTAAACAAATAGAAATATCTCTAACTGCTTTTGTTGATTTAAAACAACAATTGAAAATTTTGAATCCAAATGGTCCTCCATAAAAAGTTTTTATTAAACTAATTATTTTTATTGCGTATTTTTTTAAATCATTTGGATTTTTTGCTTTTTTTATTTCATTTTTTACATATGTATCATTGACATTTTCAGGTATTGAAATTGTACTTGAATTACTATCATTATAGATAAGAGCATTATCATTATTATTTTCATTAATTTTTATACCATTAATATCTTTATTTTCTTCACCTTTATCATGATTATTATTATTTTCATTTGATTCTATTTGATTATCTAAATTTAATGTTTTATTTTTTTTAATATTTGATTTAAAGCAACAAGAAAATATTATTTCTGAATTTTCAAAAAAAACAAGTAATAACAAATAAACAACACTTTCAACTGCTAAATAAATACAATCGCTTCCTAAATATTTCATTTTTAAAATATCACTATCTTTAAAAAAATTCCTGACAAAATAATATGAAGTACTCCAAGATAATTCTTCTTCTTCTTCTCTATCTAACTTATAATCAGTAGTAAAAACAAAATATCTATTTAATAAAGTATTATATCCATAACAAAAACAAAAACTAGGAATAATTCTAAAAACATTTGCAATAGGCTTGGCATAATTTATTAATCTTTCATAAATTCTCATTATAAAAACAGCAGTGCCACCTAAGGCCCCAATCAATAAATTTACTAAAATAACCATTGTTTGTCCAGCCCCTTCATTTTTAAATATACAACTAAAAATATAAGTAAAAGATACCATTGATGGGCCATATAATAAATATAATATATATACATAATCTTCATAAAATCCAAATATTTTTAAAAATAAAATACATATACCTCCTATGACATAATATTTAATTAATTCAAATATATAATTATTTACCCAATAACTCATTAAAGATATGCCTGATATAATTTGAAGATGTTTTGAATTATTTTCTTTTTCTTTAATAATAATAGTTATAAAATTTGCTGGAATTAAAGTAAAGCAGATTGATATAAAAACCAAAAGCATAGAATTATTTCTTTCCTTTGAATTTGTTCTTTCTTCATGAGTATAAGGCAAAGGCTCATTCATTACTTGAATTTCTAATTCTTTATTATTCGTTGCATATCTAATTAAATTTTTTGCTAAATAATTACTATAAATAGGACCATTTTGTCTTGATAATAAATCTATCATGCAAGTAAAAGAATATTTTTGTTCTGCTTTATCTATTTTATTAAAAATATATCCTGCATAATTCTTTTTTGAATAATCCTTCTCTATATCAAATAATTTATTCATAAAATTCTGTGCTAATATAGTTTTAGATGAATCATATTGTATATCAATATTATTAAATTCAATATTAGAAATATCTTCAGAAGAATAATCTTTAATTATTTTATTTATTTCATTCATATCTTGATCTAATGGAGAATAATGTATTATTTGAGTATCATTTGATATTTGATTTAAAAGGAATGGAATAACTTTATTTTTTTCTAAGATGTCAATGGAACATACCGCACATCCAATAAAAGCCAATAAAATGGGACATAATATTTCTAAAAAAAATGTTTTTTTATCTCTATAAATTTGCATAAATCTTTTTTTAATTGAGACTTTAGTATCCCTTAATATCTTTGAACAATATGAATATTTTTCATTATAATTATTATCATCATATAATACTTTATAATTTTCTTCTCTTTTTTCTTGTTCTTTTTTTTCTTCTTCATCAATTAAATTTTGATTATTTCCACTTTTAATTTTACTTTTTTTTTTTACTAATTTTGATACATTAATAAACACATCTTCTAAAGTAGACATAGAAATTGAATAATTTTTTATTTTTAAATTTTTAAAATTATTATCTAAAATTTTAAAAAATTCTTTTCCATTAAAATCTTTACTATCTTTAGGAATTTTAAATAAAATTTCTTCTGTAAATACTTCATATTCAATTTCAACACTTTTTACATTATTTTGAATAAATTTAATAATTTCTTCATTATTAGCATCTATTTCTTTTGTTAAATTTAAATTAATATTTTTTCCGAATCTTTCAATCAAAAATAGTGGTGTTCCTATACACTTCATATTCCCTTCAGATAAAATTCCTATTCTATTCCCTAATACAGAAGCCTCTTCCATATAATGAGTAGTTAAAATAATAATTCTTCCTCCAGCATATCTTTTTAATATATCCCATAAATTTCTTCTTGAAGTTATATCCATACCACTTGTTGGTTCATCTAAAAAAATTACAGAACTACCACCTACAAGTGCTATACAAATTGATAATTTTCTTTTCTGGCCTCCAGATAAATTACAAGCTTTTGTTTTTCTTTTATTCAATAAATCAAAATCTGTTATTATTTTATTTATTTCTGATTCAATATTTTCTTTTGGAACAGATTTAAAAACACAAAACATTTCTAAATGCTCTTCTACAGTCAAATCATCAAATAGCACATCATGTTGTGGACAAATTCCTAAATATTTTCTAAATTCATCAAGTCCTTCTGAAGTTAATATATTTTCATTGTTATAGATTGCAGAGCCTTTAGTGGCTGGATATAATCCTGTTAAAATATTTATTAAAGTACTTTTTCCTGCACCATTATGACCTAACAAAGCAAATATTTCATTTTTATATAAATTAAATGAAACTCCATTTAGGGCAGTTTTGCCATCATCAAAAGTTTTATAAATATTTTTAATTTGTAATGAATCTGTAGGTTTAGAATTATTAATTTTATATAATTCTTCACTTTCAAAATTTAATTTTGAAGAATTTGAATCTTCTTCCAAAGATTTATTTACTTTTAAATCTTGTTCTTTATCTATTTCTTCCAAATTATTTTCATTTATATTTTTATTTATATCTTTATTTTCATTTTTATTTTTTTCTTGAATTTTATAATTTTTTCTAATTAATATATCTTCACTACTTGGGGATTGCTCTATTTGAGAATTATTTTTATAATTCTTTCTTTTATTTGAATTATTTATATTAATAATTTCATTGTTATTATCTTTAACTATAACTTTATTATTATTTTTTTCATTATTTTCTTTTATATTATATAAATTTATATTATTATTTTTATCATCTTCATTTAAATCAATATCTATATTTTTATTATTTTTATTATCACAACCCCAAAAATTTTTAGTACAAAGAAAATTCCAAGGTTTTTTAATTCCATATTCATGAGATAAAATATTTTGTAAATAGAATCCAATAAACATATAAATTACAAAGCTTGCTGAAAAAAGTATATACATATCAAAAACATTAAATTTATTATATTCAAAATAAATTCTTCCATTAAATTGATTAAAGCTTTCTTCAAATATAGAAATAGTATTGATTCCTAATTGTAAAGTAACAGGAGGAAATAAAATGCAAAAAATAATTTTAACTGCTTTAGAAACAGAATTAGGAAAAACAGGGATAAAAAAAAAATACATTAAAGCATATATTAATAAACTTACAATAACTGCCATTCTTGTTCTTTCTAAAAAACTTTGAAAGAAAAAAATCAAAGAATAAACAACCAATCCATATAAAAAATAAAGAAGAAATATATAAATTGCTTCTGTGTATATTAAAACATTTTTTAATACTAAAGCATTAATTACAGAATATAGCAAATTTATAACAAAATAAATTATAAAATATGATAAAAAGTAGGTTAATTCATCTAATCCCATAATTTTCATTCCTTCTTTTGCTCTTGTTTCCTTTTCTTTTACTATTCTATAAATATTAATAGTTAAAGGTAAGGCATATGCAATTATAGTGAAAAAAGCTAATAATAAACTTAGATTTCCAACAAAAGCATCTCTTACATATTTATCATATTTTTTAGGACTTATTATATAATTTATTTCAGCATTAGGCACATTAGTTTCTTTTTGTAAAACATAATCATAAAAAACTTTTTGACTCATAAAAAAACCACTTTGAATATATTTACCTAAAGATTCATAATCAGGTTGTAAATTCAATGGATTTCCTATTCCAATTTCAGTTGAAGGTATGCTAGGAGGTCTTTGTCTATAAGGTGATGCAAAATAATGCAATTTATAAATATATTTATTTGTTTCCTCTTCTAATGATACTGCAAAACATAATTTAGGATTAGAATCATTATCAGTTCCATAATCTTTTGATTTAACATAATCAAATAAAGAATCTAAATCATCATAATTTTTGAATTTAATAAATGGTTGTTCCCAAGAATGTCTTTTAAATTTTCTTGCTAATTTTTCAGGAAAATTTTTACCTACAAATGCAATTAATGGCCTTTCATTACACATATAAATAAATCCACGATAAGATATTTCTTCATCATCTAATCCACCATAAGTATTAATTAATAAAGAGCTATTATTAACCAAATAATCTATATCATCTTGAAATTCTAAATTCTCTTTATCAAAAAGTGTTTTTAGCCCCCATAAAAGAAGCATTATAACTATTGGGGAAAAAATTTCTACTGTAGTTAATACGAAAGTACTTTTGAAAATAAGTAAATTTTTTTTTAATAAAGCTTTCAAATGGGAAGCTTTTGACATTTTATATATTTTTTTTATTTTTTTATTATTGAATAATATATTTTATTATTATTTTTTTAATTGATGAAAAATATAAAAATAAAAACTTAATTTAAAGTGGGGATTGGGGATTGGGGATTGGGGATTGGGGATTGGGGATTGGGGATTGGG
>JAJJLC010004405.1:0-10236 GCA_023806825.1 Ophryoscolex caudatus
GTTTTATTTAAAATAAAAATATATTAATCTTTTTCCATACATCTTTTAAAATTTAAAAATTTTTTTATTTTATTTAAATCAACTTTTTATTAGTTAAAATTTATAATATAAAGATTTAATCAAATGATTTATTAATTTTGTATATATCTAAATTTAATGACATATAAATTTATTACAATTTCTTAAGTGAATTTTAAATAATATTGATAGTTTTATTTTAGAAACTTAAAAATTATTTAATATAATAAAAATAAATAAAATAATATTAAAAATAATCTTTTTTTTATTATAAAATTAATAATTTTTATATTTTTTGATAGAAAAGTATATATGGCATTGCATAATCTATTACTTGTTTCTTAAAATCAGTAACAGGGAAAAATAAATCATCATTATAATTATACCATTTATCATCAATAGGACTTCTACAATATGCAATAAAATGACCACTTGCTCCACTTTCTCCTAAATGTGTCACAACTCCTATTAATTTATATTTATAACCTGTATCACTTAATTGTATATATTTTTGCAAATCTAAATCTTCATAAAATTCAAGTTTTACTTTAAATTCAATACCTTTTCCCCTATTTAAAACAATAATTAAAATTTCAGGTGAAGTATATAATTTTGTAAAATAAGAAGCTGGAATATTAGCTTTACAATTATTACAATACATACTATTTTCTCCTGTAAAATAATCTATCTTTTCATTGTATTCAAAACAATCATAAATATTAACATTAAAATTTTGTATTTTCATTTGAAGTTCATTCAATTTTTGTTGATATAATATTGGGTTAAAATTAAATACATTTTGATTCATAAACATCATTTCTTTTTGTAGATTTTCAAATTTAAATTTTCTTATTTCTTCTAATGGAAATATTAAAAAAAAATATGCTTGAAAATTATATTTTATTATATTGCAAATACTACATTGTGTAGAAGTTCCACTCATCCCATAAAAAATATCACTTATTAAAGATTTATTTTCTTCACCATATTTATTTGCAAAATTTTTGAATACAAGCATTTGATTTGTCTGATCAATTATTTGATTATTAGTAATAATAATATTTTTGGACTTATTTAATTCTTGATGTAAAGTCATAACAATAAAATTAACTAAATCTTTTGAATCATTTGCTTGTGCACCTTCAAATAAAGGATTCATTTTTGATATTTTTTCTTTGAAACTATATGGTGCAAAATATTTATTATTACTATTTTGATGATTATGCTTTTTACTTATATATTTATTATTGTTAGAAGGCCATAAATTTTCTACTAATTCTTTAAAAGAACTTGTTAAACATAATTCATCTATACTTTTATATTTTGAAATGACTTTATCTGGATAATCCTTATATTTAAAATAATTAACAATCTTTGATATTTGACAAAAACATTGTAATGTAGCATTCATATAACAAGTTGCTCCAACATTTTGTAATCCAATTAATGGAGGATATGGAAATTCTTGCTTTATATCTGTTATTTTTGATTGATTATTTGAATTATAATCTATATAATTTTTTTGGATAACTTTAATATTATTATTTAAATTCATATTTTGATTATTATTACAATTTATATTATTTTGTAAATTATTTTGAATATTATTAAAATTTTTATTTTGATTTTGATTCATATTCTTTAAATTAATATTAAATATTTTTCCAATTTTTTTTTCTTCACTTCCTTCAAAAATAAATAAAGGGAGATAATTATCTTTATTAAATGATAAAAAATTAAAAAATTCTGAAATATCATTATAAATACTGGTTGAATATTCTTTATACTTTACAAAATCATTTTCGTTATTAAATGTCATTAAATAATTTGGAACAAATATATTATCACAATTTAGTTTCCCTACTTCTAAAACATATTCTTCTATTCCAGTAGCTGATTTAGATAATTCAATCATTATAAAATTATCTAAAAAGATACATTTAACATAATTATTTTCTTTTTTTTTTAATGAATTATTTTCACTACCAAAAATTAAATTATATATTGATTCACTAATAATTTCAAAATTAATAAAGTAAGATAAAAATTCATATTGATTAATATAAAAAATTTCTGAATTTGGTATTATTTGAGTGTTTTTAACATATTCTTTTTCTTTATTATTACTATCTTTTATATTTAAATCAATATTAATATTAAGTGGTAAACTTTTAATTAAAAGGACTATTTTTTTTTCATTAAATAAATCTTTTTCATCTATTTTTGAATTATTAATTATTTTATTATTTTGTAATTCATTTATTAAATAATTATAATTAGGACAATAATTTTTATATTCAGTTAACCATTCTTTTCTTATTAGATAGCATTCTCTTTTATATTCTTTATCTTTTGAAATTATTAATTCATTTAATAATTTATTATCTAAGTATAATGATACTAAAATTTTTAAGTAATTATTAATATAATAATTTTGATATTCTACTATTTTATTATCATATTTATATGCATATCCTATATTTTGTTGTTTTTCATCAAATATTGGGGAGACATAATCATTATTTCCACAAAACAAAAAATTACAATTACAATACTCAGAATATCCTTTATCAATTAAAGAATTTAAATTATTATAAAATATCTCTTTATCATTAAAAACTAAAAATAATTCAAATACAAAGCTTTGTTTATTATCTATATTTCCTATTTCAATTATATATTCATTTTTTGTTTTTGAAACTAAAAAAACTTTATTTTCTCCTAAGAGAAAAGTACTTTTACTTTTATTATTTATATTATAAGTTTTAGCAATCAAATTAAAGGCATCTTCATTTATTAATATAAAATCATAATATAATTTTAAAGATTCTGAATTATTTATTTTTATATCTTTATATTTTATATCATTATCTTTCAATATTTCAGAATTATTATTAGTTTTATTAATAATATTAAAATGACTTTTATTGATTTGATTAAAAATTTTTAATATTTTTTCTTCATTTTTTAAATTATTATAATCGGCTATATTTTGAATTATATTATCTTTTATAATGGAATGATAAATATTATATAAATAATTCTGTTCTAAAAAATTGTTGAACCAATCATAATTTAATATGTGATAATTCATATATCCATGATAATTCATATATTTATAATAATTCATATATTTATTTTTAGCATGATTATTTTTTAAATTATTGCCTATTTTTTTATTTAATTCATCAAATCCTATGCATATTAAAATTAAAATTTTTATTTCATCTTTAATTAATATATTATCTTTTTCATTATTATTATCATTATTAATATTATAATTATTTTGATTATAACTATAATTTCGTTTAATATTAAATTGATTATTTTGATTTTGAATTATTTTTTTATTATATAAATTATTCAAATTCTGATTTTTTTGTTCTATTTCTTGAACTAATTTTTTAGTTGATCTATCACTGAAATAAAAAGGATCATAAATACTTTTTTCATCTAATATATTACAAATTTGAATAATTGAAGAATCATTTGAAATTAATAAAAATCCATTCTTTGTATCTTTAAATTCATTTAATCCTGAATTTTTTATTTTTTTAATAATACCATTCAGATTTTTCTCTCCTTTTGTTTTAATTACTATTTCTGGTTTAAAAATATCATTTTCCAAGTGGCCAATATTTATATTTTCATTTAATAAAAGTAGAATTACTTTTCCTCCAAATATAAATTCAAATAAAAATTCATTTAAAATTATTTTAATATTTTGGTTATTATTAAATAATAAATTTACAGATTCTTCACTTATTAATTGGCAATTCTGGAAATAATATATTTTATCATTACTTTGAAGACAATTTTTTTTGATTTTATATAAGTTATTATTATCCAAATATTTAACTAATTCTTTAACTTTTTCATCATTAATCGAATTAAAAAATGTACTATTTTGTAGAAAGTTCATTGCATTTTCTAAAAATTCATTCATTTTATCTTGTCTTATATAATTATTTGATGTTTTAAAAGATTTAACTAAATCATTGAATGTATTTGAATTTAATAAATTTATTAATTCATTATAATTATAAGTATTTTTAATATTATTTATTATTTCCTCATTTATTAAATAAAATTTTTTTTTTTTTGGATTTTCCACTATATAATCATTAACTTTAACTTTTATTTTTTCATAATCATAATATATTCTTAACAAAAATTTAAGATATTTTTTTTTTCTTCATTAATATTATTTATTAATTGTTTTTTATTATCATTATTTATATTATTATTAACATTAATAATATTATTATTATAGCTTTTATTTAATGTAATTATTTTTCCTACAATTGTTTTGTTAAAATTTTCATTGCCAATTATATTATTTTCATTACTATATTTTTTAATAAATTCTTCATATTGTAAATCTCTCAAAAGTTTAAAATGATGGTCTAAATTATTTTTATCATTATATTTATATAAAAATTCTAAACTAAATTTATTTGAAAAGTTATCAATACTTCCTACTAATAATAAAAATGAAAAATAATTCTCTAAATTATATTTAATTATAACTTTTCCACCATTGATTAAACAATTATCATTTAATATATCAAAACCAATATTATAATCACCTTTCATATTCATTATCTGATTATAAAGTTCATCATTTAATATATCAAATTCTTTTGGATAAAATATTTTATCATTTTGATTTATTTCTACTTCCAAATTATCTTTATCATTTAGTAGAATAAAATTACTATATTTATCTATGAATGAATATTGATTTTGCTTTAAATTTTTAATAAAATCTATTTTTGTCAATATATTTTCAAATTCATTTAAATATATATTTTTATTAAAATCTATTTTTTTGATAAGTTCATCATAATTATAATATCTTTTATATTCATCTAACCATTTACTATTTATTAAATGAGCATGAAAATTTAAAATATTATTTTTAGATTGTTTTATTAAATTCAAATAAAATTTTTTATATTTAATTAAAATTAATATTTCTTTTAAAGCAAAATCAGGTAATATATTTCCTATTTTATTATTTTTACCTTTATTTTCATTACTATTTAAATTATCATTATTATTAACATTATTGGGATTAATATTAGAATCATTATAATTATTTTGTTTGTTGTTAATGTTATTATAATTCATATAATTGTTGTTAACATTTCCATTATTATTAAAATTATTATTTTGATAAGTAATTTCTCCAGAACTAATGAATTTACTTTGGTTATTATCCATATTAAAATTACTATTGTTATTATAATTATTTATATTATTATAATTATTATTATTAAACTGAATATTATTAATATTATTATTCATATTATTATTAGAATTATAAAAATATATATTATTATTAAAATTAGAGTAATTATTATTATTTTGTATATTATTATTAATATCATTATTTGTAAAATTTTGAATGTTACTATTTAAATTATTATTAATGGCATAACTTGCACTTCCATTGCTATTATTTATATTATTATTATTTGAATTATTTATATTAGTATAGAAATTATTTGTATTATTATTATAACTATTATTTGAATTATTGTTTACATTATTATGATTTGAATTACTATTATTATTTATATTAATATTTTGGTTAATTTTATTAATATTATTTATAATGTTAGGTGATTGATTATTATTATTAATATTTATATTTTTATTAGTTTTACTATTTGAATTATTATTAATATTATTATTGTCTCTATTATTTGTGTTATTATTATTGATGTTATTATTATAATTAATATTATCATTATTATTATCTTTAGTATTGTTTCTAATATTATCATCATTAATACAATTATTTATATTATTATTATTGAAGTTATTATTATTATAATTATTGAAGTTATTATTATTATAATTATTATTATTATTATAATTATTGAAGTTATTATTATTATAATTATTATTATTATTATTGAAATTATTATTATTATAATTATTATTATTGAAATTATTATTATTATAATTATTATTACAATTATTATTATTATAATTATTATTATAATTATTATTATTATAATTATTATTACAATTATTATTATAATTATTATTATAATTATTATTATTATTATTATTTAAGTTATTATTATTAAAATTATTATTATTTAAGTTATTATTATTTTTGAAATTATTATTATTAATGAAGTTATTATTATTATTTAAATTATTATTATTAGTGTTATTACTTGTATTACTGATATTATTGTTAGTTTTATTATTATTGCTATTGTTTGCATTATTATTTGCAATACTATTTGTATCATTATTAGAAATATTATTTGCAATATAATTATTGCTATTGTTAACTTTATTATTTTCATTATTATTTGTGTTATTATTAGTAATATTATTTGCAATATTATTACTATCATTATTGCTATTGTTTGCTTTATTATTTGAATTCTTAATTATATTATTCATATTTTTTTCTTTATCATTATTTATTTTATTATTAATATTTTTTTTTGAATTATTATTATTGTTATTATTTGTATCATTATTTATATTATTATTTGTGCTATTACTATTAATATTATTTAAATTAACATTATTATTCGTATTATTTTTAGAAATATTATTTATATTATTAATTGAGTTATTATTTTTATTATTATTTTTATTCTTAGTTTCTCCATTAATCATAAAATTATTTATCATAATTTTTGAATTATTATTATTGTTATTATTTGAACTATTATTATTAATACTATTATCTGTGCTATTATTACTGCTAATATTTTTTTTATTTTTGTTAATAATATTTTTGTTATTAATATCCATATTATTATTTATATTATTATTATTGTTATTATTTAAATGATTATTATTGCTTTTATTTGCATTATTATTATTTTTATTATTATCACTATTATTTTCATTATTGTTGTTAATTTTACTAGTATTATTAGTGCTATTATTTAACTTATTTGCTTCATTTACTTTTTCATTAATTTGATTTTCATTAACTTTAATAATAAAATTATTACTCAATTTATATGCCACACCAATTATATCTTGGCTATCTTTTTTTCTAATTTCAAAATTAGACTCATTTCCAAAATCTTTTTTTAGAATTTCTTTAATATATATTTTTTCAAAGTAATCATTAAGAAATTTTTCTTCCTTGAAATTTATTAATATATCTTCTAATAATTCATTATTATTAAATGAATAAACAATTAAATTAAATTGATTATAATTATCTTTTAAATTTTGCTTCATTATAATTTTTTTATTTCCAAATAAAAATTTTCTTTCTTCTTTAATATTTATTCCAAATATTTTTTGAATATTATTGAATATTTTATCATTGATTATTTCAAAATTATTTTCATAATAATAAAATACTTCATTCATTACTTTAAATTTTTTAATCTCTAATTTAATATTTTCTTCTTTTTTTAATTCTTTATGATATTCATTTTGTTCTTTTTCATTAATTCGATTCATAAAATTTTCAGATAGAGATATAATTTTTTCAAATAAACTTTTATGATTTTCAGAATTATCTTCATTTAAAATATTATTTTTTTTATTTTCATTTATAAATTCTATAAATTTGTTATATTTATATAGATTTAAAAATTTATCCATCCATTTTTTATTTATTATAAAAAATGTTTCTGATTTTGAATTTATATTGATTTCTTTTTTAATTTTTTCTTCTAATTCTATTTTATTTAAATATATATTTACAAATAGCTCAATATAATCATTATTTAATGACATTTCTTGAATATTTTTTCCCTTTATATTAATAATTTCACCTACATTTTTTCCATCTAAATTAATATTAGTTTCATTTTTATCTAAATTATATTTATCATATTTAAATTTTGTTAAATCTTTAAATATTGAATCCCTATTTTCTTTCTTATCTTCGAAATATAAAAGAATTTCAGTTATAAATAAATTTTTTTCATTAATATTTCCTATTAATATGCAATATTTCATTATTTGATTAGATTTATTATATTCATATTTTAAAAAAATTTTTCCATTATTTATAATGAAATAATTTTCATTTTGTTCTTTAACATTATTTTCATCATGAAATAATTCTAAAATTTGTTTATAAGCAGTTTCATTAATAATATAAAATTCTTCTGGATAACATAAAAAATCTTCGTTATTATTTTTTAATTGGAATTTTTTAGTTAAAGGAGAAAATGAATTTAAAAGCAATTCTTTTTCCTTTTCTATATTCTCTATTTTTTCATTTTCTAATAACTTATATAGCTCTTCATCTAAATTTTTTTTTAATTTATAATTATTTGTTTTAATTTCTTCAATTGAAATTTTTTTATCATTTAGAAAATTATTTATTTTTTCATATAAAAAAATATTTTTAAAATTATCTAGCCAAACTTTGTTGACTAAATAACCTTTTAATACCAATATGTTTTTTTCATCATTATTACTATCCTTTTCATTTAAAGATTTTTTCAATAAATCTTTTTGTTCTATATTAGAAACATATATAGAAATTAATATATCAATTTCTTTTTTAAATTTGAAAGGTATTTCTTCTTTCTTTTGTCCTTGTGGTGTTTTATTATTTTCTAAATTATCTTGACCTTTTTCTGCTTTATCATGAGCCTTTAATACATTATTTTGTGTACTTTTATTTTGATGAACATTTTGGCTAGAAACATTTGATGAATTATCGCTTTCTATCTTATTTGTTTTTTGAGTAATATATTTACCTTGATTAATATTATTATTTATTTTAAAACAATATCCTATTTCTGAATTATTTTCATTTAATATTTTGCAATAATTTGATTCTTCATTTGTATTAATGAAATTTATAAATTTATTTTTTATAAAAAAATTTATATCTTTAATATTTCCATTATATTCTAATAAATATTTAACAATAAAAGTATTTTTATCATTAAAATGCCATATTTCACTAATATAAGTATTATCTTCTAATTTATAATTTATAAAAACCTTTTTTTCATTGTTTATATTTATATAAAAGCATTCACATTCTTTAATCATATTATCATCTAAATATTTTTCTATTTTTAATAAATCATATATTTCATTGTTGATTAATTCAAAATCTATTAAATATTTAATTTCTTTATTAACTGGATTTTTTATTGTTTTATTTTTATAATTATGTTCATATTTTTTTAAATCATCTATTTTTTTATTATTTATTTTATTTTTATAATTTATTAATTCATTTTCAATTCTATTAATTAATTCATCAATTTTATTTTCATCATTAGAAATATTTTCTTCTTTAGATAAATATTTTTTTTCAACTAATTTAGATATAAGTTCTTCATAACAAAAATATGATTTGAATTTTTCTATCCATGATTTATCTATTAAATATGCCTTATTTTTATTTTCATTATTTAATTCATTTTTTGAATTGTTTATTTTTTGTGCTAATTCTTCATAATAAAAATATATTTTTATTAATATTTTTATTTCATTTTTAAATTTGATTTTTACTTCATTATGAGATATAATAGTATTTGTTCCAAGATTAGGATTATTAATATTACCACTATCTGGAGCTCCTGGAGTATTAAAATCATTTTCTTGATTTTTATTATTTTCATTATTATTTAATAAACTAGTTTTTTTGATAATACCATTATCTATTTTTAAATCTAATTTTTCATTTTCATTAAAAACCAAAGTTATTTTATCATCATCAAATATAAAATCTATTCCTTGGTCATTTTTATGATTAGATTCACAAATTTTTTCCCAAAATTCTTTATTTATTAAATAAAATTCTTTATTATTTAAAGCATTTTTTAAATCATTAGAATTATTAAATTTAGTTTGAACAATATTTATTTTTGGTGTAGTTTCATTATTATTATTATTTATTTTATTTTTAACATCCTCATTAGAACAATTTTTTAATTCAATTTTTTCATTTAATTCTTCATAAAATATATTTTTTTTAAAAGAATCTATTAAATTTTTTTCAATCAAAAATCCTGTATATTTTTCATTCTTATTTTTAGATTTTAAAAAATTTTCATATTTATTATAAGAAGTGCATAAATCTAATATATTCTTTATTTCTTCTTCTTCTTCTTCTTCTTCCTTCTTTGGTTCAGACATTTATAATATTAAAATATATATTTTTAATTATTATTTATAGATATAATTTTTTTTATCTTTTTTTAAGATATGGGGATTGGGGATTGGGGATTGGGGATTGGGGATTGG
>JAJJLC010004406.1:0-10228 GCA_023806825.1 Ophryoscolex caudatus
CCCCAATCCCCAATCCCCAATCCCCAATTTTTTTAAAAATATTTTTAAATTAGAATATGATATAAATATTTCTAGAATGAATTAATTTATAATATATTTAATTATTTTAATTAAAATATCCAATATGAAAGAAGAAGAAAAAAAAGAAGATTCAATAAATTACCCTAAGAACTTTCAACAAAATCAAAAATCCGTATCTAAATTTAATTTATTAAATGTAAGTAAAGGTTCAAATAATCAAACAAATTTAAATTTAGCTTCAAATTTTAATTATAAAAACCAAAATTTTAATCAAAAAGAAAATCAAGAACAGCATCCTCATCGTTCTTTAATCCCAGAAAAACTTCTTAATGCAAAAAGTAAACAATGGCGTCAATTCAACACAAAAAAATTTTCTACTCAAATAAAAAAATCAAGATTTACAAATGGTGGAGAGGAAAAAGATCCTTTACCGCCTGAAGTTTTAAGAAAAATTATTAAAGATCATGGTGATATGTCTAGCAAAAAATTTAAACAAGATAAAAGTGTATATTTAGGTGCGTTGAAATATGTTCCACATGCAATTTTTAAACTTTTAGAAAATATTCCTTTTCCATGGGAACAAGTTAGAACAGTTCAAGTTTTATATCATATAACAGGAGCAATTTCTTTTGTAGATAGTATTCCTAAAGTTATTGAACCCTTGTATTATGCCCAGTGGGGGTCAATGTGGATCATGATGAGAAAAGAGAAAAGAGATAGAAGACATTTTAAAAGAATGAGGTATCCTCCTTTTGATGATGAAGAGCCACCCATTGACTATGGAGATAATATTTTGCCAGTTGAGCCAGATGCTCCTATACAAATGCAATTAGATAAAAATGAGGATGATGCAGTTATTGATTTTTTTTATGAACATCAACCAAGATATAGATATGTTAAAATTAAAGATATATCTTTGGAAGAAGAAAATCAAAATAAAAAAAATAAAATGATTATTCAAAATAATATAAATTTTAATGAAAATGAAAGTAAAAGTATTAATAAAAGTGAAAGTGAAGAAAAGAAGAACTTTTCAAATAATTCAAATAACAGTGAAAATAATGAAAATGAGTATAAAAAGGAAGAAAAAGATAAGGATGATGAAGTAACTGAAACTGAAAATAATATAAATGATGAAAAAAAAGATAATGAAGAAGATAAAAATGAAGACTCAGATAAAACAGAAAATTTAGAAGAAGATTCCAATACTGTAACTTCTGAAAAAAAGAAAAAAATAAAAATAGTAAATGGTCCTACATATAAAAGATGGGTTCTTACTCCAAAAATAATGGCAAATTTATATCGTATTGCTTCTCAATTATTAAGTGATATATACGATAAAAATTATTATCATTTATTTGATTTAGAGAGTTTTTACACAGCTAAGGCATTAAATTTAGCTATACCAGGAGGACCAAAATTTGAACCTCTTTATAGAGATGAATTAGGAATAAAAGAAGATGAAGATTGGAATGAATTTAATGATATAAATAAAATAATAGTAAGAAATTTAATAAGAACTGAATATAAAGTTGCTTTTCCTTTTTTATATAATAATCGTCCTAGACATTGTGAGATTGGAAATTATCATGAACCTCCTTGTGCATATGTAAGAATTGAAGATCCTAGTTCTCCACCATATTTTTTTGATAAAATAATTAATCCTATTCCTAGAAGTAAGATTAATAATGTTATTGATGAAAAGAAAAAAGACAATACAAATAATGAAATTTATTTAAATAGTGTAAAAAAAGGATTTGAAAAATATGAAAAATTTATATCTGATATAAATCAAGAAGAAGATGATATAATGAATGAAATAAATGAAGAAACAGATAATTTTATTAAGAAAGAAAGAGAAAATGATAAGTTATTTAATCAAAACAATAATAAAAGTAATAAAAAGAATAATCTTGAAGATAAAATAAAAAACAAAATTACAATAAAAGCTAGAGCTTCTGATTTTCCTCTATATACAGAAAATACTCTAAGTGGTATTGGTTTATTATGGGCACCTCATCCTTTCAATAAAAGAAGTGGTAGAACAAGGGCTGCATATGATGTTCCAATTATTGCAAATTGGTTCAAAGAACGTTGTCCTATAACATATCCTGTAAAAGTTAGAGTTAGTTACCAAAAATTATTAAAATATTATGTATTAAATTATTTACATCATAAAAAGCCAAAATCTCAAAAAAATAGATCTTTATTTAAAGCTTTTAAGCAAACTAAATTTTTCCAGAAAACAGAAATGGATTGGGTAGAAGTAGGCTTGCAAATATGTAGGCAAGGATATAATATGCTAAATTTATTAATTCATAGAAAAAATTTGAATTATCTTCATTTAGATTATAATTTTAATTTAAAACCTATAAAAACTCTTACTACTAAACAACGTAAAAAAAGCCGTTTTGGTAATGCTTTTCATTTATGTCGTGAAATTCTTCGTTTAATGAAATATATAGTAGATAGTCATGTTCAATTTTATTTGGGTAATGCAGATGCTTTTGAATTAGCAGATGGAATTCATTTTGTATTTTCTCATGTAGGTCAATTAACTGGAATGTATAGATATAAATATAAATTAATGAAGCAAATAAGGATGTGTAAAGATTTTAAACATCTAATTTATTATAGATTTAATACTGGTCCTGTAGGAAAAGGACCTGGAGTTGGATTTTGGCACCCCTCTTGGCGTATCTGGCTATTTTTTTTAAGAGGAATAATACCACTTTTAGAAAGATGGCTTGGAAATTTATTGGCAAGACAATTTGAAGGAAGAAATGCAAGAAATGGAGCTAAAACTGTTACTAAACAAAGAGTTGAATCTCAATTTGATTTAGAATTAAGAGCAAGTGTTATGTTAGATATTACAGATATGATGCCAGAAGGAATTAAAGCCAATAAAACTAAAACTATTTTACAACATTTAAGTGAAGCATGGAGATGTTGGAAAGCAAATATACCTTGGAGTGTTACAGGAATGCCAAAACCTATAGAAAATATGATATTAAGATATGTAAAAGCAAAAGCAGATTGGTGGACCAATAATACATATTTTAATAGAGAGAGAATTAGGCGTGGAGCAACAGTAGATAAAACAGTCTGTAAGAAAAATTTAGGAAGGCTTACTCGTTTATATTTAAAAGCAGAACAAGAAAGACAACAAAATTATTTAAAAGATGGCCCTTATATAACTGCAGAAGAAGGAATTGCTGTTTATAAATTAATAGTTAATTGGTTAGAACAAAGAAAGTTTAGTCATTTACCTTTTCCTCCAATAAATTATAAGCATGATACAAAATTATTTAATATAGCTTTAGAAAGATTAAAAGAATCATATTCAATTAAATCAAGATTAAATCAAGCTGAAAGAGAAGAATTAGGCTTAATTGAACAAGCCTATGATAATCCACATGAAATTTTAGGAAGAATAAAAAGGCAATTATTAGTACATCGTTCTTTTAAAGAAGTAACATTCGAATTATTAGATTTTTTTAAATATTTAGTGCCTGTATATAGTATAGAACCTTTAGAAAAAATAACAGATGCTTATTTAGATCAATATTTATGGTATGAAGCAGAAAAAAGAAATTTATTTCCAAATTGGATAAAGCCTACTGATGCAGAGCCCCCTCCGTTGTTAGTATATAAATTTTGCCAAGGAATTAATAATTTATATGATGTTTGGAATTGTGAAGAAGGACAATGTAATGTTTTATTAGAAACTAGATTTGATAAAATATATGAGAAAATGGATTTAACCTTATTAAATAGATTATTAAGATTAATTATGGACCATAATTTGGCAGATTATATTACCACTAAAAATAATGTTGAAATTTCATTTAAGGATATGTCTCATATTAATTCATTTGGACTTATAAGGGGATTACAGTTTGCTTCTTTAGTTTATCAATATTATGGACTCATTTTAGATTTAATGATTCTTGGACAACAAAGAGCTAGTGAATTAGCAGGAGATCCAAATAATCCTAATGAATTTATGACTTTTAAAGATATAGAAACAGAAACAAAGCACCCAATAAGATTATATTGCAGATATATTGATAAAGTTTACATTTTCTTTAGATTTACTGCTGAAGAAGCAAGAGATTTAATTCAAAGATATTTAACAGAAAATCCTGATCCAAATAATGAAAATATTATAGGATATAATAATAAAAAATGTTGGCCAAGAGACCAAAGAATGAGATTAATGAAGCATGATGTAAATTTAGGTAGAGCAGTATTTTGGGAAATAAAAAATAGATTACCAAGATCTTTAACAACTATAAAATGGGATGATTCTTTTGTAAGTGTTTATTCTAAAGATAATCCAAATTTACTATTTGATATGCAAGGGTTTGAAGTAAGAATAACTCCTAAATTTAGATTTAATCCAAATGAATCTTCGTCATTTAGAGATGGAGAATGGAAATTACAAAATGAAGTTACTAAAGAGGTTACAGCAAAAGCCTCAATAAAAGTAGATGAAGCAGCAGTAGAAAAATTTGAAAATAGGTTAAGGAAAATATTAATATCTTGTGGAGCTACCACTTTCACTAAAATAGCAAATAAATGGAATACTACATTAATTGGTTTAGTAACTTATTATCGTGAAGCTATAATAAACACTGAAAAAATGCTAGATGCCCTTGTTAGAGCTGAAAATAAAATTCAAACAAGAATAAAAATAGGGTTAAATACAAAAATGCCAAGTCGTTTTCCCCCAGTTGTTTTTTACACTCCAAAGGAATTAGGTGGCTTAGGTATGCTATCTATGGGGCATATTTTAATACCACAAAGTGATTTAAGATATTGCAAACAAACAGACAATGGAATAACTCATTTTAGGTCAGGGATGACTCATGAAGAAGAGCAATTAATTCCTAATTTATATAGATATATTCAATCATGGGAAAGTGAGTTTATTGATAGTCAAAGAGTATGGACTGAATATGCCTTAAAAAGACAAGAAGCTTTACAACAAAATAGAAGATTAACTTTAGAGGACTTAGAAGATTCTTGGGACAGAGGTATTCCAAGAATAAATACTTTATTTCAAAAAGATAGACTAGTTTTAGCTTATGATAAAGGATGGAGAGTAAGAAATGATTTTAAACAATATCAATTGATTAAATTAAACCCTTTTTGGTGGACTCATCAAAAACATGATGGAAAATTATGGAATTTAAATAATTATAGAACAGATATAATACAAGCTTTAGGAGGAGTTGAAGGAATTTTAGAACATACATTATTTAAAGGTACATATTTTATGAGTTGGGAAGGTCTTTTCTGGGAAAAGGCTACTGGATTTGAAGATAGTCTAAAATATAAAAAATTAACACATGCACAAATAAGTGGTTTAAATCAAATTCCTAATAGAAGATTTACTTTATGGTGGTCTCCTACAATTAATAGAAGTGATGTTTATATAGGTTTTCAAGTACAATTAGATTTAACAGGTGTTTTCATGAAAGGAAAAATCCCTACTTTGAAAATAACCTTAATTCAAATTTTTAGGGCACATTTATGGAGTAAAATTCATGAAAGTATTGTTATGGATGTATGTGAAGTTTTAGATACTGAGAGTTCAAACTTAGAAATTGATAGAATTCAAAAAGAAACAATTCATCCAAGAAAAAGTTATAAAATGAACTCATCATGTGCAGATATTGTTTTATTTTCTCAATTTAAATGGCAAGTAACTGGACAAAGTTTATTAACTGATAATAAAGAAACATATATAAAAAAAGATGAAGAAGCTAAAGATGAATCTGTTTTAACTGCAAATAAATTTTGGATAGATGTACAATTAAGATGGGGAGATTATGATCAACATGATATTGAAAGATATGCAAGGTCAAAATATTTAGATTATACAGATGATAGTAATTGTGTTTATCCATCACCATGTGGTGTTTTGTTAGCTGTTGATTTGGCTTATAATTTGCATTCAGGATATGGAAATTATTTTCCAGGATTAAAACCTTTATTACAGCAAACTATGAATAAAATAATCAAAAATAATCCAGCTTTATATGTTTTGAGAGAAAGGATTAGAAAAGGCTTACAACTTTATGCAAGTGATCCAACTGATCCTTATTTAAATAGTCAAAATTATTCAGAATTATTTGGAAATCAAACAACTTGGTTTGTAGATGATACAAATGTATATAGGGTAACTTTGCATAGAACATTTGAAGGAAATTTGACTACAAAACCAGTAAATGGTGCTATTTTTATTTTTAATCCAAAAACTGGTCAATTATTTTTAAAAATTATTCATACTTCTGTATGGAATGGCCAAAAAAGATTAGGTCAGCTATCAAAATGGAAGGCTGCTGAAGAGGTTGCAGCATTAATTAAATCTTTGCCTCCTGAAGAGCAACCTAAAGTTATTATAGCTACTAGAAAAGGAATGCTAGATCCTTTAGAAGTACATTTATTAGATTTTCCTAATATTATTATTAAAGGTACTGAATTATTATTACCATTCCAGGCCTGTTTAAAATTACAAAAATTAGGGGATGAAATAATTAAAGCTACTGAGCCTAAAATGATAACATGTAATTTATATGATGATTGGACTGAATCAATTAATTCTTTTACGGCATTTATAAGACTTATTTTAATTTTTAGAAGTATTCATGTTAATCAAGAAAAAGCAAAAATGATATTAAAACCAGATAAAAGTGTGGTAACTTTAGATAAGCATTTATGGCCAAATTTAACTCCAGATCAATGGATAAATGCTGAAATAGAATTAAAGAATTTAATTTTGCAAGATTATGGTAAAAAAAATAATTGTAATATAGCTACTTTGACCCAAAGTGAAATAAAAGATATTATTTTAGGTATGGAAATCACTGGACCTGATATCTTGGCAGAAAAAGAATTAAAAAAGAAATTAATAGAAATTGATCATGGAAATATAAATATTAATGGTCATGGGCAATCTAATTTGGTTACTTCAAAAACTGTAAATAGATTAGGAGAAACTCTAGTTACTCAAACTATATCTCCTTATGAGCAACAAAAATTTGAATCAAAAAGTGATTGGAGAATAAAAGCTATAAGTGCTTCTAATTTATATTTAAGGACAAATCATATATATGTAAATACAGAAAATATAAGAGAAAATAAATTTACTTATATTTTACCAAAAAATTTATTAAATCATTTTATCACTATTGCTGACTTAAGAACTCAAATAGGTGGATTTATATATGGCTCTTCTATAGAAAAAAATTCAGATAAAAAAAATAAAAAATCTGTAAAATCTATAATAGAATCAGGAAGTAATGTCCCAAATAATGTTAATAGTGATGATGAAAAATATATAAAAGAAATTAAATGCATAGTTTTAGTTCCCCAAACAGGTTCACATTTAAATTTAACTTTTGCTAATCAAATTCCAGAACATCAGTTATTGTCTGATTTGGAACCTTTAGGATGGATTCATACTCAGCCAATAGAAAGTAATACTATGACCCCATATGATTGCCAATTAACTTCTAAATTTATTAATGAAAGAAATAATTGGGATATAGAAACAAGTATAGTAATCACTTGTGGATTTGTACAAGGAAGTTGCACTTTAAATGGATATAGACTTTCTCCAGTAGGATATGATTGGGCTAATGAAAATGTACAAATGAATAATAATAATGAATCAAGATTTAATGAAACTTGCTATGAAAAAGTTCAATTAATTTTAAGTGATAAATTTATGGGATACTTCTTAATTCCTGATAATGAAGTTTGGAACTATAATTTTATTGGAGTTGAACCTGTTAATAATATGAGCTTTGGACTTAATTTAGGAATACCTAAAGATTTTTATAATGAAATTCATAGGCCAAGCCACTTCTTTAATTTAGAATCAAGTATTTCAATTATAACTGGTAATAATAATAGCGAAGTTGGATTTAAAGAAAATTGTGATATTGAAGATGAATTTAATTAATGATTTTATATATTATTCTCTTACAAATATTGAAAACTATTTATTAAAAAAGAAATAATTTTAAAATAAATTAATAATTTTAATTTTTAATATTATTTTTTATTTTTAACTACATAATAAAATGAATATGGTTTGACAAAAATATGTAAGTTAATAATTTAGCTCATAATTTTTATTTTCCATAAGTTTTAATTGCTTCAGTGATACTTTTTTCCCATACAAGTGCATCTCCTTCAGGAGCCTTAAATCTAAAACTTCTTTTTTGAGAAACTAGATCAAATATATTTGAACTAACATGAACTACCCTAAATTTTTTATCTAAATATATTTCTCCTTTAACTTTATTATTAGTTGGGTCAATATAAACAATTTTTGGAGTAGAATCCAATATAACTTTTCTTCTATTATAATGCAACCAAGGACTTTTTTTTTCCAAATATCCTTGCCTCAAAACTGTAGCCTGTTCACCATTAGAATTATTTTCTTCATATGTGGTTCTTGTCTTTGTAATTCCAAAATCACTCATATTATTAGATCTTATTGACTCGTTTCTGTTTATACTATTATTAATATTATTATTATTTTTTTTACTCAAAAGATAATCGAAATTCTCACAATTAGGAGGAGAAATATTATGCAAATTATCCCAATCAATTCCTTTAAAATATGGATGACTCTTAAGATGAGCAATATCATATTCTGTCCCAGATTCTCCAGCACCTAATCTTTTATTAGGCTCTTTAACTAAAATTTTTGTTATTAAATCTTTTGCTTCTTCTGGTATATTTACATTTGGAGGGAATTCAATTTTTAATTGTTCAATTTTTCTAAAAATTAAATAATTTGTTTTTTCTTTAAATGGTGTTTTTCCAAAAAACATTTGATATATCATGATTCCTAAAGCCCATACATCAGCACCAAATTCAGCTGGTTTATCACCCAAAACTTCTGGTGAAACATATTCTGCTGTTCCAACAAAAGTTAATCCTCTTCTATCTGGCCTATCTAATGACATATCATCAAGATCTTCATCATCATCATTTATCGCAACTTTGTTTCCTTTTAAATCATCAGTTTCGCTTATATCATAATATGAATCATCTTTAAATTCAAATTTTTGTTTATCAAAATATTTTCCTAAAATTCTTGCAGTGGCAAAATCTATGACTTGTAAATGCCAATTCGAATTCATCATTATATTTTCAGGTTTTAAATCTCTATGAACTATTTTTTTTGATTGAATATAATCTAAGAAATTTACAATTTCAGCAGCATAAAATTGTATTGTATCTTGCTTTAAAGGATAATTTAGACGAATAAAATCAGAAAAGTCTCCTTTTGACAAATACTGCATTACTATATTTATTTTTCTATTTTCATCAAAAGCACCTAAAATATCAACTATATAAGGACTATCTAATTGAGATAAAATATCACATTCTAAATATGCCTGATATAACTTTTTAATACGTTCCAAAGCTGAAATATCCATTATTTTTATAGCATAAAATTTACCACTAGAATCATTCTTAAATTTTACTTTTAAGACAGTACCATAAGCACCTTTTCCACTTAAGGCAACTACATCAAAATCTTCTTTCTTAAACTTATTTTTTGTTTTTAGGGGTTTTCTTAATTCTCCCTTTTCATTTATAGGATCCAAATATTCCTGATCATCTTCTTCTCCTTTTTTTAATGAATTTTTTTCTTCTGTTTCATTATTTTTTTCTTCCTCTATCTCTGAACATATTTCTTCATCTTCATCTGCCTCTTCTTTTTCAAAATTAAAAATTCGCATACTTTGGAAATTTGGTTGGCCTAGCATTACAGAACGCCTTTTCATATCTCCCTTTTTCTCTAATTTAGCTAAATTTTGTAATTGAGTTTCTTTATTTTTACATAAGGCAATCCTTAGACTAATATGTCTTTTATAAGTGGTTCTTCTAAAATTTAAATTTGCTTGAGAAGGATTATTTTCTTTTTTTTCTTCAGCATTCATTTTATTTATTAATATTTTATAGTAATAAAAATTATTATTTAATAAAAGAAAAAGAAAAAAATGATAATTTTAATTTACCTTTTAGTTCAATATTAGATTATATTTTCCCAAATTAAAAATAATTTATATTTTTGGTGTTTTTACTTAAAAAATGCTTAATATAAATATATTATTTATATTATTATTTATTGTTTTATATAAAAAAGATATGAAAATTAGATTACTAATTAATA
>JAJJLC010004407.1:0-10175 GCA_023806825.1 Ophryoscolex caudatus
CCCAATCCCCAATCCCCAATCCCCATTCTTAATATTTCTCTTATTTTTATTTTAAATAGAAAAATATTAATTTAAATTTTTAATAAAAATATTTAAATAAATAATAAAAAATGTCAGATACAGTTTATAGTAAAAGAACAGTAGAAATAAGAGTAGGAGGGAGATATAGATTAGGAAAAAAAATAGGAACGGGTTCTTTTGGTGAAATATTTGAAGGAACTGATATTTTTGATAATTCTTCAGTTGCAATAAAATTAGAACATAACACAGTCAAATATCCTCAATTATTATTTGAAGCAAAACTTTTAAAATCAATTCCAGGAACAGGAATACCTACAATGCATTGGTTTGGAATAGCTGGAGAATATAATGCAATGGTTATGGAATTATTAGGCCAAAATTTAGAAGATTTATTTTCTTATTGTACAAAAAATTTCACCTTAAAAACAATATTAATGATTACTATTCAATTATTAGAAAGAATAAAGCATGTTCATGATAATAATTATATACATAGAGATATAAAACCTCAAAATTTTTTAGTTGGAAAAGATAGTACTGCAAAAACAATATATATATTAGATTTTGGTTTGGCTAAGAGATATAGAGATGAACATACTCATATACATATTCCTTTGAAAGAAAATAGAAATTTAACAGGAACAGCAAGATATGCCAGTTGTAATGCACATAATGGATTAGAGCAATCAAGAAGAGATGATATGGAAAGTATTGCTTATGTTATCTTATATTTTTTTAAAGGGAAATTACCTTGGCAAGGACTTAAATGTAAAGATAAAAATGAAAAATATGCAAAAATAAAGGAAATGAAAATGAGTATTACTCCTGAAAAATTATGGGAAGGATATCCTAATGAGTTTGCAAATTATTTAACTTCAGTAAAAAAATTAGGATTTGAAGAAGAGCCTAATTATAAAAATTATATTCAAATGTTTAATAATCTTTTTAAATCTAAAGATTTTGAAATGGATTTTTCATATGATTGGGTCACAGTTAAAAATAACACTAATGTATTAAAAGATGCTTCATTAATGAGAAGTGAGGAGTATTCTAAGCAACAAGAAAATAGTAAAAAAAATGAAGTAGATTCTACAATGAAAGGAAATAATAATGATACTAATGCTATTGCAAATAATCAGCAAAACATAATAAATGAAATTCAAGACAATAATGATATAAATGCTGATATTGATAAAACTCCTTATGGAAAAAGAACTGGAAAAAATAAAAATGAGAAATGCATAATAATTTAAAATTAAATAATTTTATTTATATTAATTATTATTTCAAAATCAATAAATTAAAATTTTTATTTAAATTTTATTCAAATAATAAAAATATTTATTATTTATTAATAATTTGATTTAATAAAATTTTTATTCTAATTATATCATCCAAGAAATTTATTTTGATAACTTTGTATTTATATAAAAAAAGAATAGTGATCTTTTCAAAAGATAATTTATCTTAAAAAAAAATTCATTTATCTTTATCTTCAACGAATCTTAATCCTCATTTTTTATTCATTTTTTATAAAATTGTTTTTCCCATAATTGTAAAATTTAGAAAACTCATTTTAGCAAAATATATTTTAAAAGCCATATTATCAGGGTGTTAGGGAAAGTGACAAGGTGAAAATAGTCATTTTAACCAAATTTAAAAGGAAAATAAAATTTCAAAATATAGCCAAATTACCAGTTTCCCAGAGGCCATGTAATGATACCTCTGATAAAGCTAGATATATTTTAAAATTTTTACTAAAGAAAAAAATAATTCAAATTTGTTTAATTCAAAAGTAAATAAACTATTTTAATAATAATATAATTTGTAAAAGGGGATAAAATAAAAAAATAATATAAAAAAATAATATAATTTATAAAAATGAGATGAAGCCATAAACCTAATTAAGAAAAGAAATTGTCCAAAAAAAATACCAAAAAAAAAGTTAACATTAAAGAAATTTAATCATCCTATTAGAAGAAAAGAAAGATAACAAACAAGATTATAATATAATTGAAATAAAAGAAAAGAATATTTAGATGAAATAAAAAAAAACAAAGATGATTTAGAAGCTGAAGAATTAAATGAAAAGAAAATAGATACTCTTAAAAAAAGATTCAATAAATAAATCATAAAATGATTCCCACTCAATGTCTAGTGATATGAGTAATTCAAATAACAAAGAGTAACTAAAGAATAAAAACCAAAATAATTCTTTACCCCAAATAGAAAATATAAATAAATTAAAAAATGAAAAAATTGAAAATAATATGACTAATTTAATAAATGACCTAGATATTTTAATGTTTAATACTTAAAAATAACTAGATTCACCAATAAATAAATTTGATAATCCTCAATCTAAATTTTTCAATAAACAATTCAAAAATTGAAAAAAATAAAATAATAGAAAATAATTCAAATGATACCAATTTTTAATATACATGATTATTCTATAACTTGGTTGGAAAAAAATTTTAAAGAATGAAAAAGAATAAAGACGTTGATTTAGTTGATTAAATATATTATTATTTTAATAATTATAGAGTATTGAAAGAGAGTAGCAAATTTATTGTAAAAGAAAAAGGAGAATTCTATACTGATAGGGACCATTCTTCTTATTACACTAAAGAGAAAATACTAAAATATGAAAATATTGGTGATATCAATGAACAGAGAGATAATTATAAAAGTTTAATAAGCAACTTAAATTAATTATTTAAATTCACATCCTATAATTTCTTGTTCAAATTTTGTTAAAAAAGAGTATAAAATTTATAATAAAAATAATTGTAAATTTAAAGTAGAAGAATATAGATTTAAAAACATTTATTATAATTGGAGAAAAAATTTCTTATCTTTTATAAAATATTATACTAAAGAAAATTGTAGTAGCGTAAAACCCTGTGTAATCCCCCCTATACAAAGCAAGGTAATTTTTTGAGTGAGATTAAGTAGGAAGATTACACAGGGTTTTACTGTACTAATATTGAAAAAAGTTATCTAAAAGATTATTCATATATGCCTTTTGTAATAAATTAAAAAAATCTTAATATTACATGAACATATGATATTTTTTATGCAAAGCATTTATATATTGATGGTACATTCCTATATTTAGATGGTTTTACTCAGTTAATAGTCATATTAGATAGAGATGAAGAAAGTGGAATAAAATATCCTGGATTATTTACTCCAATTAATAATAAAAAAGAAGAAGGTTATATGTGTTTATTTCAAAAAATACTTTACATTTTAACAAATATAAAAGGTGAGGATTGGCATTTCATGAGTTATACTATAGATTTTGAAAAGATTATAATAAATGCATTTGGAGAAATTTTCAATAATAAAAGGCAAATAGGTTGCTTTTATCATTATTGAAGGAATATAAGAGAACATACAATTAAACTTCATATCACAACTTTAAAAGAAGAATTATTTTCAAAAAAATTTCAAAGCCAAATTTATAATCTTCCATTTATATATCATAAGAAAAAAAATGTAATATATGAAATTAGAAACTAATATGAAAAATATTGAACTAATTATAGAGAATTTTTAGATTATTTTTGAAAATCAATGAATTCCTTTCTACTAAAAAGGTATGATAAATTTTATTTATTTATTAAAAGAGAAAAAATTTAATAGTTATATAGAAAATTATAACAGAAGAATTAAATTGAAATTAAGTAAATATTAAAAGTTCTTTTTCTAAATTAAATATTTGAAGTCTATATTCTTCTTCTTCTTTATAGGGAAAAAATCATTGAAAAATCAAGTGGCCATTATTTTTATATTTTATAAAAAAAGAAGAAGAAGAATATAGACTTCAAATATTTAATTTAGAAAAAGAACTTTTAATCAAAGGAAAAAAAGTTGAAAATTTTAAAATATTTAAAATTTTAAAAACTGGTGATATAGAAATAAATACTGAAAAGAAATTTAATAACTATAAACTAGAAGACAATAATGAAATTAATGCTTAAAAATGGTTTAAATGGAAAAAGAATTAGTGAGAATTTGGCAGCTTCTCATTAATATATGCATTACTTTTTAAATTTAAGATGGAAAAATAAAAAGAGAAGCCATAGAATTATATAAGAAATTGTTTGAATAAATTATTCTGTTATTGTATTAATTTATCTATTAAGAATTAAAAAAAATGGCTTTGGAAAAATTAAAAAACAAATAAATATATAAATGCTGACTTGAATAATGATTTAATGTGCTTTCAAAAAAAGGGTCTTTAAATCAAATATTAGACTTATTAAGATGTAATAATTTTTTCTTTCTTGAAAGTGAGCTGGAAGAATGGTATATAAGCCAAAATTGTAATAAAAAAATATTACAAATAATTTATTAAATTCTTTCATTAATTTTAAGGATGAAGATTTTTTTGAAAATGAAGGAATAGTATCAAAATTCAATAAGTTAATGAGAAATAAGCTCAGTGTTTGAAATCAAAATTGTTATAATAAAGACTTTGATATCTTAAATCTATCTAATCCAACATTCTATAGAATTATACATAATAAGGTCTAACCTAAAGTATTTTTTCTTTTATTTGATTTTTAAATCAATTTGATTAAGGGATATCAAATGAATTAGCAATAAAGGAATTTTAAAGAAGGACTCAATATAATGATAAGTTATGCAATATTCTAAAAGTAAAATATTATTTCAAGGAAAAAATTGTGAGCTGAAGGGAATTTTTTTGACTCCCCAATCTGGTCATTTTACTACTTTGACTATAAATTACTAAAAAGATATTTTAAATTTAAAAAAAAGATTAAATTTTTATTATAATGGTGTGTTACCTCAGAACATGAAATAGAAGAAGTTAAATATCTAAATAATTTATTGAAGAAAAATATCATTTATTTATGATTTTATATTGAAACTAATTAATTTTAATTATTATTCAATTTTCAAAATATTTATTAAACAATTTTATTCACCATTTCTCTGAATCCCCTACTTATTGATTTATTCCTTTAAAATTAACTTCTTTTCCCTTTAAATAAAATAAAAAGTACATATCTTTTCTTTTTTAATTTCTTATTATAATTTTTAAGTTGTGAAATTTTTTATATAGTGATATTTTGCATATAATATTTAAATTTTTATAAAATATATAAACCTTAATTATTATTCTCTAATTAAATATAAAAATATTTACTGTACATTCCCAGAGTTTAAGCAAATCAAGAATGCCTAATGTATGATAAGAAAACACTTTTATAATTTTATGAAAATATAATATGATTAAAGGAATTAGTTTTTATATGTATAGGCTAAAAATTTTCTTCTTTTCTTTTTGAGAAATCCCTTGTAAATTCATTATTAAATTTATATTTTTATATTCTTAGTTTTTTAATATGAAATATAATTTATTTAATTTATTTAATTTTAATAATTAATTAAAATGTTTCTTTTTTTTAAAAATTATAGTATGATTTTTCTTTTCATCCATTTCCTATCTTGTCTATTTGTCTCACTGGTAATTTGACTAAATTTTGAAAATTTTGTTTTCCTTTTAAAAATTAGTTAAAATGATTATTTTCACCTTGGCATTATTCCTGGCAATCTGGCAATTAGATTATTTTTTGCTATTCTTTTTCATTCAAAACTTTTTTGAAATTCATCACAAGAACTCATGAGATGCTATAAATTTGCATACATTTGGATAATTCTTTCTAAATTTTAAAGGAATTTCCTATCTTTTTCCCATCTTTTTACATTTGATCTATAAATTTGGAGATAAAAAAATTCAGAAAATCACATTCATTTTAAAAAATAAAAAACAGGTTTAAGGGGTTAGAACCAAAATCTTTATGTATAAGAGATATAGCTTTTGTAAGTAGGTTAAAAAAATGAAATATAATTCTTAACATTATATTAATTCCATAGATTTTGAGGAAAAAAGAGGAAAAGAATTACAATTCCTATGGACCCATTTTTTCTAATGCTCTAAAATCATCTTTGCAAAAGATGCTTAAAGTAATCAGTTTGAATAAGGTTCTCCTTCTCTTCATTTGAATAAATATTTTCATAGATTTATTATGCTTATTTTTTGATATTTACAAGAAAAGGGGAAAAATGGCATAAAAACATCACACTTCTTAAAAAGCTTTGCTTCAAGAATTCCAAAAGTTGGAAATTACGTTAATTTAATGTAGTTATACTATAAGATAAATTGATTAGATTTAATTAAGATTTAAATAACTCAATTTCTTTTAAAAGGAAAAAGGGAAAAAAGGAAAATAATATGAGGATAAATTTTAGGAAAAATTAAGTGGTATGGCTTTCTTTAGGATTATAATATTGATAAATACCCTAAATTTAATTTTTAATCTCTCATTTTATTTTTTTGGCATTTTCATTTTGGGAAAATAATAAAAAAAGAGGAAAATTATCTTAATCTCCAACCATAAAAAATGAATCATAGATTCCCAAACCCCCAAATATATATATATATATTTTTTTTCATTTTTTAACCAAAAAATTTTAATCAAAATTCTTTTTTAAAAAATGTAATTAATTTATATAGAAAAGCAAAAAAATTAAAAATAGTTACTGAATTGGTAATTAAGTATTGAGGATGAAAATAGTTATTGGAGATAGAATTTCCCCAATCCAAGTAATTTATTTATTTTGTTTTTTTTAATTTCTATATTTTTTTTGTTCTAGATGAAAAGCCATAAAAAATTATTACCTTAAATGAGCTAAACCTTCACCAAAAAATGAAACAAAAATAGCCTAATTATTCTAATTCTATTTTTTTAGCCTTATTTCCTCTCCTAAATATTTTCTAATTTTATAATGTAAAAAGTATGAATTAAATATTAAAATTATATATTTTTGCTTTCTATTAATTAATTATAATCATCAATATTCAAAATTTAGGGAAAATACTAAAAGAGGAATATGAGGCTAAATTTTAGGGTAATAATAAAATTTGTTTAATTTACTAAGGATTGAGGTCCGATCAAACAACACATAATATAGAAGTTTTTATGCCTTCTTATAGTGAACAAAATAATTTTTAGTAATTCCCAGCTTTTTTCAATACCCATAAAATAAAGAGAATTAAAAATAATAGAAAATATCATCAAATTCATTGAGCTTTGATGGATACATCCTCATAAGATATTAGGGTTCCGAAATCTCCAAAATGAATAACCCAAAAAAAATTCTTTTTAAATTGGAAATTTTTTTTTAATAATTTTTGAACAAGATAAATAATAAAATTTTTTTACGTTTTTTCTTTGAGAGATCATATTGGGATTGAGAAAAGGATAAATATTATAGAATTGGGGCTTAAGCCATGCTTCAAGACCTAAGTTTATATAATAGTTGATTTCCATTTTTATTTCATTTAACTTTTTATCTTAAATAAAAGGAAAGGAAGTTTATTTTAAATGAATAATACAGGTAAATATTTCAAATTTCTAAATATAGTGAGAAAATCGAGAAAATGGTGAAATTTAAAAATATATATTTATATATAAAATTAAATAAATTTTCTATTAGTCATTCAAACCCAAATATGAAAAACATTATTAAATTACAAAAATCAAATTAATATATATATATTTTAAGTAATTATATTTAATAAAAAGGGGATAACTATTATTTATTTATTATTTTTAAATAATAAAATAAACCCATAATAAAATTATATATATCTAATAAAATTTTATTTTAATTATTTTTTAAGCTTACAATGGTAGCCAAATATAAATATCCAAAAGATACGTTAAGTGAAAAGTATAAAAGAAAGGCAACTTTAAAAAGAAATCAAAGAAAAGAACTAATAATTCTAAAAGAAAAAATGAAAAAAAATAAGAAAGATATCTAAAAGAAAAATTCTAATCTATTCAGATTCTGACTGTATCTTAAATAATGAAAAATCTAATAGTGAAAGAAAAGACTCAGATTTAATACAACAAAAAGAAATAGAAGAAGAAAATAGCTGGATTAATCTTTTAGAAGAGAATATGAACACTTATGATGTAGAAATAAATAATATATCAGAATCAGAATCTAATTCCCAAAAAGAGATAATCAAAGAGGAATATGATAAAAAAAATTATATATAATGATAAAAAACCTAATGAACAATTAGATAATAAAGAAGAAAAAGTTAAGATAACTAAAGAGAATAAAGTTAAGAATAACAAAGCAGAATTAAATAATATAACAGGAATAAAAATATTATCTGATGAAACAATTATTTATAATTGAAAAGAATTCAAAAATACCAAAAGAATTAATAGGTATAACCTTAAAAGAAAAATTAAAAAAACCATCTATAAATGTATTAATATGAGAAAAGATGAAAAATTGAGAAATTAAACACATCAAAAACAATTCTTCAAACGAACAATTGAATATATTGAACCCGGTCAAAATGTAAAATCAGGGCTTTTTTTAAAAAAAGAACATTCAATAGAATATGAATTTTTATATAACAAAAATAATATTGAAATTGAAAATCAGCAAAAAATTAATAATAAGGAAACATTCATAAAATTATATGAAAATATTATGAATAAATCAAATATATATGATAGAAGAATATTTAAAGAAGAATTTAAAAATATATATAATGATAAAAAATTATTATTTTGATTTTACTATCCAATATTATTACAAAATGGAAAAATAATAATTTAGAACATGTGATATGGGCTAATTCAGAGAATATATTAATATTAAAAGAAAGTAAAAATTTTTTAATAGATGAGACCTTCAATCACCCAAAAGAATTTTATCAGCTATTGATTATAATGTATAAAGATATTATAAATAATTTAAAAATACCTGCCTTTTATATCCTAATGAATAATAAAAATGAAATTTTATATAATTATATTTTCTAAAGTTTATTCAGAATAATATGGTCTAACAAACAGGAAGATATTAAAGTTGAAACAATAGTCACAGACCAAGAATTAGCATTAGTAAATGTAGCAAAAAAAATATTTTTCTAAAAGTTTAAGAATATTATGCTTATTTTATTATAAATAAGATTTAATGAAAAATTTGAGAACATATGGATTAATGAAAAAAAATTCAGTGAATATTAAAATTATTAAAAAATTAGGTAACCTTCCATTTATATATAAATGCGATATAAAGACAGTTGAAAAAGAATGTAAAAAATTAAGTGAAGAATTTCCACATCATACTAATTTTATCAATAATTATTTTTTAAAAAATAAGAGAAAATATTTTGAAGATAAATCTTTAAATAATAGTTTGGTTCCATAATATTGCAGAACAAATAATTTAGAAAAATATAATGGGTATATTAAATCTAAGTTAGGAAAACATACAATAATAAATTGGGTTAATTGTTTAAATTTCATTAAAGATGAAAGCAGTAGAAATATTAATAAATTGTATGCTGCAACTAGAATAATTTAAAAAAGATGGCTTTAAGACAGCAATTTGATACTAATAATTTTGATTTAGAAAATTAACCTAATATTAAAGTAAAACAGTATGAATACTTCAATTAAATATATTTAATAATATAGAAATATCTAATAATAAAGAAAATAATAATACTGAAAATAGTATACAATTATATTTTACAAAAATGTGGATAATAAATATAGGTGAGTCATGTTATATGAATGCAGCTCTACAAATATTGTTTCATAGTAAAATTTTTGTAGAATCATGTTTTCAATACAAAAATCCGTTTAAAAAAAATATAACAAATAGTTTTATTAATATGGGAGTTGCTATGATGAAAAAAGAAAATATAGAAAAAGATGATAAATTTATTATTAAATAGTATTCCTCTTAAAATTTTTTTAATGAATTTATTAAAAAACATCCCAATTTAGCAGATGGAAACAAGATAGCATTGAATTTATTCTAATCTTATTAAATGATATGCTTAGAAAATAATAGAAATAAACATTCTAAATATAAAGAATTACACCTAAAAGGAAATAATAAACATAGGCTAAGTAAGGACTATGACGAATATTATTTGAGTCGAGAAAACTCAATTATAACTGATATATTTTATATTTTATACACAAAATGATCAATACCTTTATTTGCAAATGTGGTCATGAATCTTATTCTTTTCAGAAATTATTGGATATTCCCTTGTTATTACCAAAGAATAA